>JANDJZ010000373.1:0-48511 GCA_027943245.1 Acanthamoeba sp. SK_2022b
CTGGAGTGGCGACAAGCCATCTATGAAGAAAAGCTGGCGCAGGCGCGCCAGTCCATCGTTGCGGATACCCATATTCAGACGCTGTGCCGGTTCTTCGACGCGGATCTGGATGAAGAGAGTATCCGCCCCCTTTAAACGCCGCGCGAGGTGCGCGGCCCTAGCGACGAGAGACGACTATGTTTGGTAAAGGCGGTCTGGGCAACCTGATGAAGCAAGCCCAGCAAATGCAAGAAAAAATGCAGCAGATGCAGGAAGAAGTCGCCAAATTGGAAGTGACCGGCGAGTCTGGCGCGGGCCTGGTGAAAGTCACCATCAACGGCGCGCACAACTGCCGCCGCGTGGAGATCGATCCTAGCCTGATGGAAGACGACAAAGACATGCTGGAAGATCTGATCGCCGCCGCGTTTAACGACGCCGCGCGCCGCATCGAAGAGACCCAGAAAGAGAAAATGGCTTCCGTCTCCAGCGGCATGCAGTTGCCGCCTGGCTTCAAGATGCCGTTCTGATGCAAACCAGCCCGCTCCTTGAATCCCTGATGGAGGCGCTGCGCTGCCTGCCGGGCGTCGGCCCGAAATCGGCGCAGCGCATGGCGTTTCAGCTGCTGCAGCGCGATCGCAGCGGCGGCATGCGCCTGGCGCAGGCGTTGACGCGCGCGATGTCGGAGATCGGCCACTGTGCCGATTGCCGCACCTTCACCGAGCAGGACGTTTGCACTATCTGCGCCAATCCGCGCCGTCAGCAAAACGGCCAGATTTGCGTGGTGGAAAGCCCGGCGGATATCCACGCCATCGAGCAGACCGGCCAGTTCGCCGGGCGCTACTTTGTGCTGATGGGCCATCTGTCGCCGCTGGACGGCATCGGGCCGGGCGATATCGGTCTGGATCGCCTGGAGCAACGGCTGGAAAAGGAAAGCATCACCGAAGTGATCCTCGCCACCAACCCGACGGTGGAAGGGGAAGCGACCGCCAACTACATCGCCGAGATGTGCGGCCAGTATGGTGTGCTCGCCAGCCGTATCGCCCACGGCGTGCCGGTGGGCGGTGAGCTGGAAATGGTCGACGGCACCACGCTGTCGCATTCGCTGGCCGGGCGTCACGCCATCAAGTTCTGATGTTTTCCCGGACGGGGCCATTCGGCCCCGTCTTTTTTTTGCCAAAAATCTCCCGCCGTCCGCTTGAAAAACAAGACCCTGACCCTCATCTGATCCTCATTGTTCGATTTTGGTAGCCATTGTCTTCTGAGGTAATCAATGAGTATGAAAGGTCAAGAAACCCGCGGGTTCCAGTCTGAAGTAAAACAGCTGCTTCATTTGATGATCCATTCGCTGTACTCCAACAAAGAAATTTTCCTGCGCGAGCTGATTTCCAACGCCTCTGACGCCGCCGACAAGCTGCGCTTCCGCGCCCTGTCCGCGCCAGAGCTGTACGCCGGCGACGGCGAGCTGCGCGTACGCTTGTCCTTCGATAAAGAGCAGCGCACCCTGACCATCGCCGACAACGGCATCGGCATGCGCCGCGAAGAAGTGATCGAAAACCTCGGCACCATCGCCAAGTCCGGCACCAAAGCGTTCCTGGAATCCATCGGTTCCGACCAGGTGAAAGACAGCCAGCTGATCGGCCAGTTCGGCGTCGGTTTCTACTCGGCGTTCATCGTGGCGGACAAAGTGACCGTGCGCACCCGCGCCGCCGGCGCCGCCGATGACGAAGGCGTGTTCTGGGAGTCCGCCGGCGAAGGCGACTACACCATCGCCGATATCACCAAAGAGACCCGCGGCACCGAAATCACCCTGCATCTGCGCGAAGGCGAAGATGAGTACCTCGACGCCTGGCGCCTGCGCTCGGTGATCGGCAAATATTCCGATCACATCGCCTTGCCGGTAGAGATCGAAAGCAAAAACGAAGAAGACGATACCGTCACCTGGGAGAAGATCAACAAGGCGCAGGCCCTGTGGACCCGCAGCAAGGCTGACGTGACCGATGAAGAGTACAAAGAGTTCTACAAGCACATCGCCCACGACTTCACCGATCCGCTGAGCTGGAGCCACAACCGGGTGGAAGGTAAGCAAGAGTACACCAGCCTGCTGTATATCCCGGCGCAGGCGCCGTGGGACATGTGGAACCGCGATCACAAGCACGGCCTGAAGCTGTACGTGCAGCGCGTGTTCATCATGGACGACGCCGAGCAGTTCATGCCGAACTACCTGCGCTTCGTGCGTGGCCTGATCGATTCCAACGATCTGCCGCTGAACGTGTCGCGCGAGATCCTGCAAGACAGCCGCGTGACGCAAAACCTGCGCGGCGCGCTGACCAAGCGCGTGCTGCAGATGCTGGATAAGCTGGCCAAAGACGACGCCGAAGGCTACCAGAAATTCTGGCAGCAGTTCGGTCTGGTGCTGAAAGAGGGCCCGGCGGAAGACAACGGCAACCAGGAAGCGATCGCCAAGCTGCTGCGCTTTGCCTCCACCCACGGCGACAGCTCGGCGCAGACCGTGTCGCTGGAAGAGTACGTCGGCCGCATGGCGGAAGGGCAGGAGAAGATTTACTACATCACCGCCGACAGCTACGCCGCCGCCAAGAGCAGCCCGCACCTGGAGCTGTTCCGCAAGAAAGGCATCGAAGTGTTGCTGCTGTCCGATCGCATCGACGAGTGGATGATGAGCTACCTGACCGAGTTCGACGGCAAGCCGTTCCAGTCGGTCAGCAAAGCGGATGAAACGCTGGATAAATTGGCGGATGAAACCGAAGAGCAGAAGGCCGCCGAGAAGCAGCTGGAACCCTTCATCGAACGCGTGAAAACCCTGCTGGGCGAGCGCGTGAAGGATGTGCGCCTGACGCACCGCCTGACCGATACGCCGGCGATCGTGGTAACCGACGCCGACGAAATGAGCACCCAGATGGCCAAGCTGTTCGCCGCCGCCGGCCAGCAGGCGCCGGAGGTGAAGTACATTTTCGAGCTTAATCCGGAGCATGCGTTGGTCAAACGAGCATCCGACGTGGGCGATAACGAACATTTCGCCGAATGGATCGACCTGTTATTGGATCAGGCGCTGCTGGCTGAACGCGGCACGCTGGAGGATCCGAACCTGTTCATCCGTCGCATGAATAAGTTACTGTCCGCCTAAAGCTGAAGATATGCGCCCTTAACGGCAGCGTTAGGGGCGCATTGCCGATTTTTCCCCGCTTTTTCTCGCCTTTTGCTTGCCCGCTTTTTTGCACATTCCGCAATCGATTTCCTTCGCGCGCCTTGAGCCTGCCCCCCCTGAAATGGTATCGTTGAGCGTTTTCGCAATTTTATAAAAACTACATAGCAAGGGGATTTACGCAATGCGTATCATTCTGCTGGGCGCTCCGGGCGCTGGTAAAGGTACTCAGGCTCAATTCATCATGGAGAAATACGGCATTCCGCAAATCTCCACCGGTGATATGTTGCGCGCAGCCGTGAAGGCCGGCAGTGAACTGGGCAAGCAGGCGAAAGAGATCATGGACGCCGGCAAGCTGGTGACCGATGAGCTGGTGATCGCGCTGGTCAAAGAGCGCATCGCTCAGGAAGATTGCCGCAAGGGCTTCCTGCTGGACGGTTTCCCACGCACCATTCCGCAGGCTGACGCGATGAAAGAAGCCGGCATCAACGTGGACTTCGTGCTGGAGTTCGACGTGCCGGACGAGCTGATCGTTGACCGCATCGTTGGCCGCCGCGTGCACGCGCCGTCCGGCCGCGTATACCACGTGAAGTTCAATCCGCCGCAGGTGGAAGGCAAAGACGACGTGACCGGCGAAGAGCTGACCACGCGCAAGGACGATCAGGAAGAGACCGTGCGCAAGCGCCTGGTGGAATACCATCAGATGACCGCGCCGCTGATCTCTTACTACAGCAAAGAAGCGGCAGCGGGTAACACCCAATACCGCAAAATCGACGGCACCCGCAAGGTCGCCGAAGTGAGCGCAGAGCTGGCGACCATCCTCGGTTGATCGCAAGCGGATTGTGCATGACGCCGGGCCTGTGGCCCGGCGTTTTTTTTTGCCGTTTTCCCGCTAAATTGTGATCGCGGCGGCTTGTTGCGGCCGTGCCCATTAATCGCCCGCGCCAAATGGCGTATAACAAGCCTGCGTTTTCACCCTCAGCAGGGAGCCGGGCATGCTCAGACAAACCAATCTTCTGGCGGAAGCCACCGCGCGCCAGATCGTCCAGCGGGCGATGGGCATCATCAGCCATTCCGTCAACGTGATGGACAGCAACGGTGTGATCATCGCCTCCGGCAACCCGCAGCGCCTTTTCCAGCGCCATGAAGGCGCGGTGCTGGCGCTGGCCGAGAACCGGGTGGTGGAAATCGACCGCGCCACTGCCGAGCACCTGAAGGGCGTGCGGCCCGGCATCAATCTGCCGTTCAGCTTTCGCAACCAGCGGGTGGGGGTGATCGGCATCTCCGGCGAACCGGCCGAGGTGCGCGCCTACGCCGAGCTGGTGAAGATGGCGGCGGAGTTGATGGTGGAGCAGGCGGCGCTGCTGGATCAGCACCAGTGGGAAAAGCGCTACCGGGAAGAGCTGGCGAACCAGCTGCTGCAGCCGCAGCCGAACACCGCGTCGCTGCAAGCGATGGCGGCGTATCTGGGATTGGATCTGCGCCAGGCGCGCATCGTGTGGATCGTCGAGCTGCAAGAGGCGCAGCCGCACCTGCTGCGCGAGCTGCTGGCGGAGCTGGAGGCCACCCAGCGCGATGCGTTGATCGCCATTACCGGCTTCAATGAAATGACCCTGCTGCGCCCGGCCTGCATGGCGCAGGGTGAATGGAGCCTGAAGCTGGAACGCCAGCAGGCGCAGCGTTTGCAAAACCAACTCAAACACCGCTTTCGGGTGCGCTTGATCGTCGGCGGTTTTTATGACGATCCGCAGAGCGCCTACCGTTCCAGCCTGACGGCGCGCGCCACCCAGGCGATGGCGCAGCGCCTGAAACTGCGTCACGCCACGCTGTTCTACCACGACTACCCGCTGCCGTCGCTGTTGTGCGATCTGGGGGAGGACTGGCGCGCGCAGGAGCTGGGGCGCCCCTGGCGAACGCTGGGCGAACAGGACGAAAAAGGCGTGCTGCGCGGCACGCTGCGCCACTATTTTTCGCAGAATTGTGATCAGACGCAGACCGCTGCGCAGCTGCATATCCACGTCAATACCCTGCGCTATCGCCTGCAGCGCATCGAAGCGATAACCGGCATGAAAATCAATCAATTAACCGACGCTCTACGGTTGTATATCGGCATGCTGATGCACGACTGAGTTGTGCCAACCCACAAATTCCACGCCGTTCCCCCGGCGATTTTTTGTTGTTTCCCCTCAGGCCAACGCCGGGCGCGCGGGATATGTTGGCCTGCACATCAACCACGGAGAAAACAACAATGACAACCGTATCCACGCTGGGGGCGCTGGTGGCGTTAGCCGTCGCCATCGTCCTGATTCTACGCAAGGTGCCACCGGCTTACGGCATGATCGCCGGCGCGCTGGCGGGCGGGCTGTGCGGCGGCGCCGACCTGGTGCAGACCGTAACGCTGATGATCGGCGGGGCGCAGGGCATCACCAACGCCGTGATGCGCATTCTGGCGGCGGGGGTGCTGGCCGGGGTGCTGATCGAATCCGGCGCGGCGCACACCATCGCCGAAACCATCGTGCGCAAGGTGGGCGAAACCCGCGCGCTGCTGGCGCTGGCGGTGGCTACACTGATCCTGACGGCGGTGGGGGTATTTATCGACGTGGCGGTGATCACCGTCGCACCGATCGCGCTGTCGATCGCCCAGAAGGCCGGCATTTCGCGCGCGGCGATCCTGCTGGCGATGATCGGCGGTGGTAAGGCCGGCAACGTGATGTCGCCCAACCCGAACACCATTGCGGCGGCGGACAACTTCCACGTGCCGCTCACTTCGGTGATGATGGCCGGCATCGTGCCGGGGCTGTGCGGCCTGGTGGTGGCCTATCTGCTGGCGCGTCGCCTGAGCGATAAAGGCAGCAAAGTGATGGCCGAAGAGCTGACTCAGCATGCCGAAGGGGCGCGGCCGGGCTTCGCTGCGGCGATCAGCGCGCCGCTGGTCGCGATCCTGCTGCTGTCGCTGCGGCCGATCGCCGGTATCGCCGTCGATCCGCTGATCGCGCTGCCGGCCGGCGGGTTGGCGGGCGCGCTGCTGATGGGGCGTATCCGCCAGTGCAATCATTTTATGGTCTCCGGCCTGTCGCGCATGGCGCCGGTGGCGATCATGCTGCTTGGCACCGGCACGCTGGCGGGTATTATCGCCAACTCGGCGCTGAAGGATGTCTTGATTAACGGCTTAACGCACACCGGGCTGCCGGCCTGGCTGCTGGCGCCGCTGTCCGGCGCGCTGATGTCGATGGCGACCGCATCGACCACCGCCGGCACCGCCGTGGCTTCCGGGGTGTTCAGCTCTACGCTGCTCGAGCTGGGCGTGAGCGGGCTGGCCGGTGCGGCGATGATCCATGCGGGCGCCACGGTGCTGGATCACCTGCCGCACGGCAGCTTCTTCCACGCTACCGGCGGCAGCGTCAATATGGCGGTGCACGAGCGGCTGAAGCTGTTGCCGTATGAAACGCTGGTGGGATTCACCATCGCGACGATCTCGGCGCTGATGTTTGGCGTATTTAACCTGGCGGGATAAGGAACAGTGATGAAAACGCTGAAAAAAGTGGTTATTGCCCCGGATTCTTTCAAAGAGAGCCTGAGCGCGCTCGGCGTTGCCGACGCCATCGAGCGGGGATTCCGCCAAATTTATCCGCAGGCGCACTATGTGAAGCTGCCGATGGCAGACGGCGGCGAAGGCACGGTGGAGTCGATGGTGGCGGCCACCGGCGGCGAAATCGTCCAGGTGACGGTCACTGGGCCGCTGGGGGAGCCGGTGCAGGGGTTCTATGGCCTGCTGGGCGACGGCGCAACCGCAGTGATTGAAATGGCCGCCGCCTCCGGGCTGCATCTGGCGCCGCCCGGCCGGCGCGATCCGCGCATCACCACCAGTTACGGCACCGGCGAACTGATGCTGGCGGCGCTGGAGCGCGGCGTGAAGGCGATCATTCTCGGCATCGGCGGTAGCGCCACCAACGACGGCGGCGCCGGGATGATGCAGGCACTGGGCGTGAAGTTGCTGGATAAGGATCGCCGGCCGCTGCCGGTGGGCGGGGCGGCCCTGGCGCAGCTGGCGCACCTCGATCTCGCCGGGCTGGATGCGCGTTGGCAACGGGTGAGCGTAACCGCCGCCTGCGACGTCGATAACCCGCTGTGCGGCGAAAAGGGCGCCTCGGCGGTGTTTGGGCCGCAGAAGGGGGCGACGCCGGAGATGGTGGCGCAGCTCGATGCGGCACTGCATCACTATGGCGAACTGCTGGAACGAGAAACCGGCCGCGCCGTGCTCACCCAGCCGGGCGCGGGAGCGGCGGGCGGCATGGGGGCGGCGCTGCTCGGCATGCTCAGCGCGCGCTTGCGGCCGGGCATCGAGATCGTCACCGAAACCCTGCGTCTGGATGAGGCGGTGCGCGATGCCGATTTGGTGATCACCGGCGAAGGGCGGCTGGACAGCCAGTCGATCCACGGCAAAACGCCGATCGGCGTGGCGCGGGTGGCCAAGCGCCACGGGGTGCCGGTGATCGCCATCGCCGGCAGCCTGACACCGGATTACCAGGTGGTGCATCAACACGGCATCGACGCGGCGTTTTCGGTGCTCGACCGCATCGTGACGCTGGAAGAAGCGCTGGCGGACGCCGATCGCAATCTGCAGGTGACGGCGCGCAACGTGGCGGCGGTGTGGCAACTGGCGCAAAGGGAAGGCCCACAGGCATAGCCTGTTGCTGTTATCGGTTTCGACGCAGGACTTTTCCGTTACAATAGCCGGCATTAATGGCTGCTGACATCCCGACCCAGAACGGAATGCCGGCCGGAAAGGAAATGAGGGGAACTGAGATGAAGCAAGAGAAACACGGCGTATTGCTGGTGAACCTGGGCACACCAGATGCGCCGACCTCGTCGGCGGTCAAACGCTATCTGAAGGAATTCCTCAGTGACGATCGCGTGGTCGATACGGCGCCGCTGATCTGGTGGCCGATCCTCAACGGCGCGATCTTGCCGATCCGTTCGCCGCGCGTGGCGAAGCTGTATCAGTCGGTGTGGATGGAAGAGGGCTCGCCGCTGCTGGTGTACAGCCGCCGCCAACAGCGGGCGCTGGCGGCGCGCATGCCGAATACGCCGGTGGAGCTGGGCATGAGCTACGGCTCGCCGAGCCTGGCGGAAGCCATCGACAAGCTGCTGGCGCAGGGCGTGACCAACCTGGTGGTGCTGCCGCTCTATCCGCAATATTCCTGTTCCACCAGCGCGGCGGTATGGGATGGCGTGGCGCGGGTGCTGAAAGGCTATCGCCGTTTGCCTTCTGTGGCCTTCATCCGCGATTACGCCGAACATCCGGCCTACATCGCCGCGCTGCAGCAAAGCGTGGAGCGCTCGTTCGCGGAGCACGGCCAGCCGGATCGGCTGGTGCTGTCGTTCCACGGTATTCCCAAACGTTATGCGCGCCTGGGCGACGACTACCCGCAGCGCTGCGAGGACACCCTGCGTGCGCTGAGCGCCACGCTGCCGCTGGCGCCGGAACGCGTGATGATGACGTACCAATCGCGCTTCGGCCGCGAGCCGTGGCTGACGCCGTACACCGATGAGACCCTGAAGGGGCTGCCGGCGCAGGGCGTGAAGCACATTCAGCTGATTTGCCCCGGTTTCTCGGCGGACTGCCTGGAAACGCTGGAAGAGATCAAAGAACAGAACCGCGAGATCTTCCTCAAGGCCGGCGGCGAGAAGTTTGAATATATCTCGGCGTTGAACGACGAGCCGGCGCATATCGATATGATGCAGCAGCTGGTGGCGCAGCGCCTGTAATCATCCATAATCTGTCTATTAGATGCATCGTGATCGGGCGGGGATGTGTTAACATTCTCCGCTTGTTAAACCGTCACCACCGCCAATCACATGAAATTTCCTGGTAAACGCAAGTCCAAACACTATTTCCCGGTGAGCGCCCGCGATCCGCTTCTGCAGCAGGCCCAGCCCGAAAGTGAAATCAGCACCTCGTATATCGTCGGCATCGATCAGACGCTGGTGGATATCGAGGCGAAAGTGGACGACGCTTTTGTCCAGCGCTACGGCCTGAGCCTGGGCCACTCTCTGGTGATCGAAGACGACGTCGCCGAGGCGCTGTATCAGGAACTGAATGACAACAACCTGGTTACCCATCAGTTCGCCGGCGGCACCATCGGCAATACCATGCACAACTATTCAGTGCTGGCGGACGATCGCTCGGTGCTGCTCGGCGTGATGTGCAGCAACGTGAAAATCGGCAGCTATGCCTACCGTTACCTGTGCAATACCTCCAGCCGTACCGATCTTAACTATCTGCAGGGCGTTGATGGCGCCATCGGCCGCTGTTTCACGCTGATTGGCGAAAGCGGCGAGCGCACCTTCGCCATCAACCCGGGCCAGATGAACCAGCTGCGCCCGGAAAGCATTCCTGAAGAGGTGATCGCCGGCGCGTCGGCGCTGGTGCTGAGCTCTTATCTGGTGCGCTGCAAGGAAGGGGAGCCGATGAAGGCCGCCACCCTGCAGGCGATCGAATACGCCAAAAAACACGACGTGCCGGTGGTATTGACGCTGGGCACCAAGTACGTGATCGCCGACAACCCGCAGTGGTGGCGCGACTTCCTGAAGGAAAACGTGACGATTCTGGCGATGAACGAAGACGAAGCGCTGGAGCTGACCGGGCTGAGCGATCCGTTGACCGCCTCGGACATGGCGCTGGAGTGGGTGGATCTGGTGCTGTGCACCGCCGGGCCGAACGGCCTGTATATGGCGGGCTACACCGAAGAGGCCAACAAGCGCCAGACCCAGCACCCGCTGCTGCCGGGGCATATCGCCGAGTTCAACCGCTACGAATTCAGCCGCGCCATGCGCCGTGAACACTGTGAAAATCCGCTGCGCGTTTATTCGCACATCGCGCCGTATATGGGTGGGCCGGAGAGGATCATGAACACCAACGGCGCCGGCGACGGCGCGCTGTCGGCGTTGCTGCACGATATTGCCGCCAACGGCTATCACCGCCATAACGTGCCGAATTCCAGCAAGCACGTGCGCAGCTACCTGACTTATTCCTCCCTGGCGCAGGTGTGCAAATACGCCAACCGCGTCAGCTACCAGGTGTTGAACCAGCATTCGCCGCGCCTCACCCGTGGCCTGCCGGAGCGGGAAGACAGCCTGGAAGAGTCCTACTGGGAGCGTTAACCCGCTGAAAAAGAAAAGGTCCGGCAATGCCGGACCTTTTTTTGTGCGCCGTGGCGCTTCAGATCGGACAGCCGCCCATTTTTTCTTCTTCGCTCAGGGTGTCCAGCTGCAGGATGTTCAGCATGCTGTTGGCGATCTCCCGTTCGCCCATCACCACCTGATTAGCGCCGCGATCGGTGATGTAGGCCACTTCGTCGTCGTAGTGGGCGCGGGCGATGATCTCGATGTTCGGCCGCTTGGCGCGCGCCGAGGCGACGATCTCGCCGGCCTCATAGCCGTTGGGGATGGTCAGCAGCAGCCAGCGCGCGCAGTCGAGCCGCGCCAGATCCATCACTTCCGGATTGGCGGCGTTGCCCAGCACCGTCTTGATGCCCTGTTCGCGCAGCGCTTCCACCCGTGGGCGGGAGTTCTCGATCACCACCAGCGGAATGCCCGCCTCGGCCAGTTTGCCGCCCAGCAGGCTGCCGACACGGCCATAGCCGACCACCAGCGCGTGGTTGCACATGTCCACCGGGATCTGCTTCTCTTCTTCCACCGCCTCTTCGAGAATTTGCTCTTCGATGGTTTCGGTTTTGGCCAGATAGCGCTCCAGCAGGGTGAACAGCAGCGGGTTGAGCATGATGGACAGAATGGCGCCGGCCAGCACCAGATTGCGCCCGTGTTCCGACATCATGCCGAGCGCGATGCCGAGGCCCGCCAGAATAAAGGCGAATTCGCCGATCTGCGCCAGGCTGGCGGAAATGGTCAGCGCGGTGCGCTTGGAATGACCGAACATTTTCACCAGCAGGAACGCGGCGGCAGATTTGCCGAACACGATGATTGCCAGCGTCGCCAGCACCGCCAGCGGTTCGTTAATCACGATCATCGGATCGAACAGCATGCCGACCGAGACGAAGAACAGCACCGCGAACGCGTCGCGCAGCGGCAGGGTGTCGTGCGCCGCACGGTGGCTCAGTTCGGACTCATTCAGCACCATGCCGGCGAAGAAGGCGCCCAGCGCGAAGGAGACGTCGAACAGCTTCACCGCGCCGTAGGCGATGCCGAGCGCCAGCGCCAACACCGCCAGGGTGAACAGCTCGCGCGAGCCGGTGCTGGCGGTTTTCGACAGGATCCACGGCACCAGGCGGCGGCCGACCACGATCATCAACGCGATGAAGGCGATGACCTTACCGATGGTCAGCGCCAGCTCCATCAGCAGCTGGCTGCTGCTGGCGTTGTCGTTGCCCAGCATATTGCCGAAGGCGGGCAGCAAGACCAGCGTCAGCACCATCGCCAAATCTTCGACGATCAGCCAGCCGATGGCGATTTGCCCGCGCTGGCTGTCGATCAGCTGCCGTTCCTCCAGGGCACGCAGCAGCACCACGGTGCTGGCGGTGGAGAGGCAGAGGCCGAACACCAGACCGGAGATCAGATCCCAGCCGAGCAGCTTGGACAGCCCCATACCGAGCAGGGTAGCGACGGCTATCTGCGCCACGGCGCCGGGAATGGCGATAGATTTTACTGCGAGGAGGTCTTTCAAAGAGAAGTGCAGGCCAACACCGAACATCAACAGGATAACGCCGATTTCCGCCAGTTCCGGCGCCAGTGAGGTATCGGCGACGAAACCGGGGGTGAACGGGCCGGCGAGCACCCCTGCGGCCAGATACCCCACCAGAGGGGAGATGCGCAGGCGGTTCGCCAGCATGCCGAGGAGGAAGGCGAGTACTAACCCTCCGACGATGGTGGTGATGAGCGGTGTTGAATTATGCATCCATACTCCTTCTGGCTATGCATCGCGGCACGGGAGAAACGCAACAAAGTTACGAAAAGATACATTTAGTTTATTGCATTTGTTCGCGGCTTGCTTGGCTAATTTGGCCTTTTTTGTAAAAAAGCAGAGGATTTCACTTAAGGCGCGGCAATGAGGAGATTTTGTGTCAGATAAGCCAAATAACATTGGTTTATCCGTGGGATAGCCCGGATGAATAAATAATTTCATCCGGGCATTCAGCGGGGTTATTGCGCTTTATGCTCCATATTGGGCAGTAGCGCCGTGATAATGCCGATCAGCGGCAGGAAAGCACAGATTTGGTAGACCAGCTCGATACTGGTCAAATCGGCGACATAACCAAGAACTGCCGCACCTAACCCACCCATACCGAAAGCAAAACCGAAGAATAAGCCGGAAACCATGCCGACTTTACCGGGGATCAGCTCCTGCGCATAGACCAGGATGGCGGAGAACGCCGAGGCGAGAATAACCCCGATGATCACCGTCAAAATGCCGGTCCAATACAGGGATGCATAGGGTAAAACAAGGGTAAACGGTGCAGCGCCGAGAATGGAGCCCCAAATAACATATTTACGCCCTATCTTGTCGCCGAGAGGCCCGCCGATAATGGTGCCGGCCGCCACTGCGAACAGGAAGGCGAACAGGTGAATCTGTGCATTCTGCACCGAAACGCCGAACTTATGTATCAGATAAAAGGTGTAATAGCTGCTGATGCTGGCCAGATAGAAGTATTTGGAGAAAATCAGCACCAGCAGGATGCCCAGCGAGTAGGCAACGGTACGTTTTGGCAGCGGTTTCAGCAGCGACGGGCTTTTCGGCTGCCCTTTAGTTGCCCGGTGCTGATGTTGATACCACTTGCTGACCTGCAGCAACACCACGATTGCCAGCAGCGCCGCCAGCGAGAACCAGGCGACGTTGCCCTTGCCGTAAGGCGCGATGATCAGCGCCGCCAGCAGCGGGCCGAGCGAGCTGCCGAAGTTGCCGCCGACCTGGAACAGCGACTGCGCCAGGCCGTGCCGGCCGCCGGAGGCCATGCGCGCCACGCGCGAGGATTCCGGGTGGAACACCGATGAGCCGGTGCCCACCAGCGCCGCCGCCAGCAGCACCAGCGGGAAGGTGTTCGCCACCGACAGCAGCAGCAGGCCGGACAGGGTAAAGCCCATGCCGATCGGCAGCGAGTAAGGCTGCGGGTGTTTATCGGTGTAATAGCCAATCAGCGGTTGCAGCAGCGAGGCCGTAAGCTGATAGGTCAGGGTAATCATGCCGATCTGTACGAAGCTGAGGTGAAAATCGGCTTGCAGGATCGGGTAAATCGCCAGGATCAGCGACTGGATCATATCGTTGAGCAGGTGAGACACGCTGATGGCGCCAAGGATGGAGAAGGCGGTTCCCTTCACCGCGCTGCCCTTGGCGGGCGGCATCGCGCTTTGGCTACTGTCGGTCATATTATTATTAGCCTGATAAGTTGTTGAGCACAGAGATGACATCTTAGGCAGGGCGCGCAATTTTTACCATATCTGAAATAATCAGACTCACATCGCAAAAATTTGAAATCAGCTGTCATTAATTCGCGCTACAATTTCGCCCTCATCATAAAAGCCATTTAATACACGGAGATCCGCCATGCGTTTTTCGCTGAAAACCACCGCATGCGCGTTGGCCGTTTCCCTGACGTTGCTGTCGGGGGCCGCCAGTGCCTGGGAAAAGGATAAGACCTACGCCATCACCATTCTGCACACCAACGATCATCACGGTCACTTCTGGCAGAACGATCACGGCGAATACGGCCTGGGCGCGCAGAAAACGCTGGTGGACGGCATTCGTCAGGAAGTGGCGGCGCAGGGCGGCAGCCTGCTGCTGCTGTCGGGCGGCGATATCAACACCGGCGTGCCGGAATCGGATCTGCAGGACGCCGAGCCGGACTTCCGCGGCATGAACCTGGTGGGTTATGACGCGATGGCGATCGGCAACCACGAATTCGACAACCCGCTGAGCGTACTGCGCCAGCAGGAGAAATGGGCGACCTTCCCGCTGCTGTCCGCCAACATCTATCAGAAAAGCACTGGCCAGCGCCTGTTCAAGCCTTACGCCTTGTTCGACAAGCAGGGCATCAAGATCGCGGTGATCGGCCTGACGACCGACGACACCGCGAAAATGGGCAACCCTGAGTACTTTACCGACATTGAATTCCGCGTGCCGACGCCGGAGGCGAAGCGGGTGGTGGAGCAATTGCGCAAGGACGAGAAACCGGACGTGATTATCGCCGCCACCCACATGGGGCACTACGACAACGGCGAACACGGCTCCAACGCGCCGGGCGACGTGGAGATGGCGCGCAGCCTGCCGGCCGGGTATCTCGACATGATCGTCGGCGGCCACTCGCAGGACCCGGTGTGCATGGCCGGCGACAACCGTAAGCAGGTGGATTATGTGCCGGGCACGCCGTGCTCGCCGGATCGCCAGAACGGCACCTGGATCGTGCAGGCGCATGAGTGGGGCAAATACGTGGGCCGCGCCGACTTCGAATTCCGCAACGGTGAGCTGAAGCTGGTGCATTATCAGCTGATCCCGGTGAACCTGAAGAAGAAGGTGGAGAAGGCGGACGGCACCAGCGAGCGCGTGTATTACACCCAGCAGATCGCGGAAGATCCGACCATGATGAAGCTGCTGACGCCGTTCCAGGAGAAGGGCAAAGAGCAGCTGAGCGTGAAGATCGGCAGCGTTAACGGCAAGCTGGAGGGCGATCGCAGCAAGGTGCGCTTCGTGCAAACCAACCTGGCGCGGGTGATGTTGGCCGCGCAGAGGGAGCGCGCCGATGCCGACTTCGCGGTGATGAGCGGCGGTGGGGTGCGTGATTCCATTGAAAGCGGCGATATCACCTACAAAAACGTGCTCAAGGTACAGCCGTTCGGCAACACCTTGGTGCATGTCGATATGAAAGGCCGCGAGGTTGAGCAGTACCTGGCGGTAGTGGCCAACATGAAGCCGGATTCCGGCGCCTACGCCCAGTTCGCCAACGTCAGCCTGGTGGCGGACGGCAAGGGCGTCAGCGAGGTGAAGATCAACGGCCAGCCGCTGCAGGCGGATAAAACCTACCGCATGGCGACGCTGAACTTCAACGCGCTGGGCGGCGACGGCTATCCGAAGCTGGACGGGCTGCCGAGCTACGTCAACACCGGCTTTATCGATGCCGAGGTGCTCAAGCAGTACATCGAGAAACACTCGCCGCTGGATGCGGCGGCTTATGAACCGAAGGGCGAGATCGTTTATCGCTAATCGCCACCGCAGCGGCCTGCTCCCCATGGGCAGGCCGCCTGTTTTCCCGCCGAAATCCTCCTTCAAACGCACGCAAAAGTCGCCGCCGCCGCCTTCCAATGATAGCCTGAGCAACAATTTGGTTTTGATAACGCAAGCAGGGAGATGACATGTTGAAAACCGCAGGCTGGCTGCTGCCCGCCATCCTGGCGCTGGCGGGGTGTTCGTCATCCGGCCAACGCCATGAGCAAACGCTCAGCCAGGCGCTGGCGGCCATCGGCCAAGACAAGGCGCTGGTTGGCGCGTCGAGCGGCGTGATGGTGCGTGATGCCGACAGCGGCACCGTGCTGTATCAGGCGCACGCGCAGCAGCGCCTGGCGCCGGCTTCCAACATGAAGATGTTCACTTCTCTGGCGGCGTTCGGCGTGCTGGGGGCGGATTACCGGTTTGAAACCCGGCTGCTGACCACCGGCGAGCAGCGCGGCGACACCTTGCAGGGGGATCTCTATCTGCAGGGCAGCGGCGATCCGACGTTGCACCCTGACGATCTCGACACCTTCGCCGCCACGCTGGCGCAGCGCGGCATTCGCCATATTCATGGGCGGCTGATCCTGGACGCCAGCGCGTTCGATCAAACGCCCTTCGGCGCCGGCTGGAGCTGGGACGACGAACCCTTCGCTTTCGGCGCGCCGATCTCGGCGCTGAACTACGCCTTTACCCCCGGTGGCGATATCAACGTGGTGCGGGTGGACGTGCAGCCGGGTGCCCGCGCCGGTGCGCCAGGGCGGGTGGGTTTCTATCCTGCCAATGACGCGGTGACGCTGGTCAACCGCACCACCACCGGCGGCGACACCGCACTGACGTTCGATCGCCAGCCGGGCAGCAACCGAATCGTGGTCAGCGGCACCATCGCCGCGCAGGCGGAGACCCGCTCGCGATTGATCACCGTCGATCAACCGGCCCGCGTGATCGGCGCCTTATTGCAACATGCGCTGCGCGCGCACGGCATCACGCTGCGCGGTAACGCGGAAGAGGGCGTGACCCCTGCCGATGCCCGGTTGCTGGCCGAAAAAACCTCGCCGCCGCTCTCTCGCCTGGCCGTCACCTTCCTGAAGGTGTCCAACAACGGTTACGGCGAGGTACTGACCAAGGCGATGGGCCGCAAGACGCAGGGCAAGGGGGATTGGGCCGCCGGCCTGCAGGCGATCGGCCAGTTTGTGCAAAGCCAGGGCATCGCGGCCGGCGCGTACCGTCAGGTAGACGGTTCCGGGCTGTCGCGCATGAACCAAATCACGGCGCAGCAGCTGACGACGCTGCTGCTGGCAGCCAGGAAACAGCCGTGGTTTGCCGCCTGGTATAACGCCTTGCCCATCGCGGGCCAGCCGGGGTTGCTGGTGGGCGGTACGCTGCAGAGCCGCATGGTGAAGACGGCGGCGGCGGGCCGCGCCCACGCCAAGAGCGGTTCCATGACCGGGGTCTCGTCGCTCAGCGGCTATGTCGACTCGGCGACCGGACGGCCGCTGGCGTTCGCCATCATCAGCAACAACTATCTGGTGCCCGGCGCGGAGGTGAAGGCGCTGGAGGACCGCCTGGTCGAGACGCTGGCGGCCTGTGACGCTACGGTGGTGTGCCGCTGAGCGCGCGGCGTCAGTCGCGCTTGGCGATGTCGGCGAAGCTGCCGGCCAGCAGGCGGCACAGATCGGCGGCGGCCAGCTCGATGTCCAGCCCGCGTTTGCCGCCGGAAACGTAGATGGTGGCGAACGCTTGCGCCGGGCTGTCGATCACCGTCGGCAGCCGTTTTTTCTGCCCCAGCGGGCTAATGCCGCCCACCAGATACCCGGTGACGCGCTGCGCCAGCTGCGGATCGGCCATCTCGGCCTTTTTGGCGCCGAGGGCGCGGGCGACCTTTTTCAGATCCAGCTGGGTGGCGACCGGCGTGACCGCCACCGCCAGGTGTTTGGCGTCGCCGTTCAGCGCCACCAGCAAGGTTTTGTAAACCCGATCGGCATCCAGCCCCAGCTTTCTCACCGCTTCGTCGCCGAAATTAGTTTCGTTGCTGTCGTGGTGATACGGATGAAGGGTAAAGGTGACCTTTTGTTTTTCGAGCAGAACGACTGCGGGCGTCATGATGTGTTGTCCAGAATGTCCCCTGCGGGGGAAGGGTGATAACCAGCTTTAAAAATACAAAAATCCGACCTGCCCGGCAACCTGAGCGGCTGTTACATAAAGCGGGTTGCCAAGATATTCACCGGGTTGCTACCCTGTTTACTGTAACCGTTAACACGGTTGCTATGCGTATAACTAGAATACAAGAAATTCCTCTTTGACTGGCCAATAGCGATATTGGCCTCTTTTTTAGCCCTGCGGCTGCAGCATCGCCGGCAGGTTATCCTCGCCGTACAGGTGCAATGCGCCAACCGCCACCACATAGTCCCCGGCCGGCAGCGCCTCCAGCTGACGCCGCCAGTCGCGATTGCGCTGATGCATCAGCACATCGTACAGCCCGGCGCTGAAGGTGGCGGGCAGGGTGTCCAGCGTGCCGCGCGGTTTGGCGTCCAGCCACCAGCTCACCATGGTTTGCAGCAGCCGCGCGTTGGTGTGCCAGTGCTCCAGCGTATCGCGCAGCAGCGCAATGCCGCCTTCCGGCAGCTGTTCCAGCATCGCCAGCTGCTGCTGCGCCCCTTCCAGCTCGATCACCGGTTTGTCCTGCGCCCGGGCGGCCTGCAGCAACTGATAGTCCACGCCGTACTCTGCCCGCAGCCCCAGACGCTGGGCCTGGCGCGCCTGCATCATCAGCGCGACCTGCCAGCCGGGCAGGGTGGCGAAGGCGTATGGATCGGCGCCCAGCTCATGGCACAGCGCCAGCAGCCGTTGATATTCTTCGGCGGACAGGCGCTGTTCCAGCGCCGGCTGCAGCTCGGCGTGGTCGAAAGGCGAGGCGGAATCGGTGATATCGGCTTCGACGATCAGCGCGTCGGCCTGTTGCAGCCGGGCGGCGAGCCGGGGCGGCAACGGCGACATATCGACGGTGCCCATATGGATGCTGCCCACCAGATGCAGCCGACGATCGCCCGGCAGAGTGATGTCCAACGCCGGATAAGCGTAACGTTTGGGCGAGATCAGGCCGAGAAAGGCGGCGAGGCGGCGTAACAGTTGACCCATACGGCGTGGCTCCTGAATAACGGATGCGCGTTTCAGCATGAAAGGCGAGGGAAAATCGTCATTCATGCTAAACGCTATCCGCCGCGCAGGAAAGCCCGGAAAACAGCGGGGCGCCATGACGGCGCCCCGGCGATCACTTCCTGGGTTTAAAACGCAGCAGCCGGTTGGCGTTGCTGACTACGGTAATCGACGACAGCGCCATCGCCGCGCCCGCCACTACCGGGCTGAGCAGCGTGCCGGTCAGCGGATAGAGCACGCCGGCGGCGATCGGGATACCCAGCGTATTGTAGATAAAGGCGCCGAACAGGTTCTGCTTCATGTTGCGCAGGGTGGCCTTCGACAGCGCTACCGCATCCGCCACGCCGTGCAGGCTGTGGCGCATCAGGGTGATGGCGGCGGTTTCGATGGCGATGTCGCTGCCGCCACCCATCGCGATGCCCACGTCGGCCTGCGCCAGCGCCGGGGCGTCGTTGATGCCGTCGCCGACCATCGCCACGCGCTGGCCCTGCGCCTGCAGCTGCTTGATCGCCGCCGCTTTGCCGTCCGGCAGCACCCCGGCAATCACCCGATCGATGCCGGCTTCTTTGGCGATGGCGTTGGCGGTCACCGGGTTGTCGCCGGTCAGCATCACCAGCTGATAGCCCTGCTGGTGCAGGCGCTGCAGCGCCGCGACGCTGTCCTCGCGCAGCGGATCGCGAATGGCGAACAGTGCGGCCGGTTTACCGTTAACGGCCAGCAGCACCGGCGTCACGCCGCGTTCGGCCTGGGCGCGCATCGGCGCTTCCAGTTCGGCGGTCGCAACCTGATGCTGCTCCAGCAGCGCGGCGTTGCCCAGCAGCACCGGCACGCCATCGATCTCCCCGCTGACGCCGGCGCCGCGCAGGGTGCGGAACTGCGCGACCTGCGGCAGCGTTTGCCCGGCGGCGCGTTCCATGATGGCGCGCGCCAGCGGGTGGTTGGAACCTTGCTCCAGCGCGGCGGCCCAGCCGATCGCCTGCTGCTCGCTGACCTGATTGAAGGTCAGGATCTCCACCACCTGCGGTTTCCCTTCGGTCAGGGTGCCGGTTTTGTCGAACACCAGGGTGTCCAGCTGGCTGGCCTGCTGCAGGGCGTCGGCGTCGCGTACCAGCACGCCGAACTCCGCCGCGCGGCCGACGCCGGAGATGATCGACATCGGCGTCGCCAATCCCAAGGCGCACGGACAGGCGATGATCAGCACCGTGGTGGCGATCACCAGCGTGTAGACCAGCTGCGGCTGCGGGCCGAAGAAGTACCACATCGCCGCGCTGAACAGGGCGATCGCCACCACCGCCGGCACGAACACCGCCGAGACGCGGTCGGCCAGTTGGCCGATCGCCGGTTTACTGCTCTGCGCCTGGCGCACCAGTTTGATGATGCGCGCCAGCGTGGTTTGGCTGCCGATGGCGGCGGCGCGGAACAGCACGCTGCCGTCGTCGACCACCGTCCCGGCATGCACCGTATCGCCAGGGCCTTTCTGCTGCGGCACCGCTTCGCCGGTCAGCATCGCTTCATCGAGCCAGACTTCACCCTGCACGATTTCACCGTCGACCGGCACGCGATCGCCGGTGGTCAGCCGCAGCGTCATGCCGAGCTGCACCTCCGCCAGCGGGATATCGCGCTCGCCGTCGTCGGTTACCAGCCGCGCGGTGGGCGGCGTCAGATCCAGCAACCGCTCCAGCGCCTGCGAAGAACGCTGACGGGCGCGCTGCTCCAGCGCATGGCCGAGGTTGATCAAACCGATGATCATCGCGCTGGCTTCGTAATAGAGGTGGCGCGCCTCCATCGGGAAGAAATCGGGCCAAATGTTGACGGCGATCGAGTAAAGCCAGGCAGCGCCGGTACCGAGCGCCACCAGGGTGTCCATGGTGGCGCTGCCGTTCATCAGCGCACGCCAGGCGTTGCGGTAGAAGTGCCCACCGGCGAACACCATCACCGCCAGGGTGATGACGCCGACCAGCAGCCAGGGGCGCTGGGTTTCCGGCGTCAGCGTCATGCTGCCGCCGAACAGCCCCCAGGCCATCAGTGGGATACCCAACGCCAGACCCAGGGCTGCCTGCCAGCTAAAGCGCTTCATGTTGGCGCGTGCGGTCTGCTGCTGGCGCTCGCGGCGTTCGGTTTCATCCTGAATCATCTCGGCGCCGTAGCCGGCTTTTTCCACCGCCGCCACCAGCGCCTGCGCATCGGCGGCGCCGGTCACCAGCGCGCTGCGTTCCGCCAGGTTGACGCGCGCATGCTCTACGCCGGGAACGCTTTGCAGCGCCTGCTGCACTTTATTGACGCAGCTGGCGCAGGTCATGCCGCTGAGCAGCAGCTGTACGCTGTCGTCCGCGCCGTCGGTTGCCGGAAGGGGAGATTGCGCCGCTGGCTGAACGTCCGGCAACGAAGGTGTTGCGTCAGTCAACGGCTCAGTTTTTGGGGCGACGGCGCCCGCTACGCTGGCGTGATAGCCGGCATTTTCCACCGCGGCGATCAGCGTTTGCGGATCGGCATCGCCGTACACTTTCGCGCCGTCGATAGCGACGTCGGCGGCGAACACGCCCGGCACCGCTTCCAGCGCCTTGCGGGTGGTGCCGACGCAGTGCATGCAGCTCAGGCCGCTCAGCTGCAGTTCGGTATCGGCGTGCGGCGCGACTTCGGCCTGATAACCGGCGGCGATCACGCTGTCGATCAGCGCGCTGTCCGGCGCGTCGTCGGTCACTTTGGCGTAATGCACGTTAACGTCCGCCTGTTCGACATCGCTGCGGCTTTCCAGGGCTTTTTTCACCCGCTGCGCGCAGTTCATGCAGGACAGCCCCTGCAATGCCAGCATAGTGGTGTGTGACATGATTGAACTCCTTGCTTAAAGGGCGGTGTTTAAAGGTTGACCGCCTGACCTGTTTTCACTAAGAATGGAGCTTAAACCTTCCAGCAAGGGTAAGGTCAAGGAGGGAAAATGAATATTAGCGACGTCGCGAAAAAAACCGGGCTAACCAGCAAGACGATTCGTTTTTACGAAGAGAAGGCGCTGATTACCGCCCCGATCCGCAGCGATAACGGTTACCGCCACTATTCCGCCAGGCACGTTGAAGAGCTGACGCTGCTGCGCCAGGCGCGGCAGGTGGGCTTCAACCTGGACGAGTGCCGCGAGCTGGTGGCGTTGTTCAACGATCCGGCCCGCCACAGCGCCGACGTGAAGGCGCGCACGCTGCAGAAGGTGGCGGAGATCGAAAGGCACATCAGCGAACTGGGCGAAATGCGTCAGCGCCTGCTGGCGCTGGCCGACCAATGCCCGGGCGACGAGGGGGCGGAGTGCCCCATCATCAACAACCTGGCGGGGTGCTGTCGTTCGAATTAACGGCTGATGGCGCGGATCACCAGCGTGACGCCTTCCACCGCCACCACTTCCACTTCGGTGCCGGCGGGCAGATCTTCTGCCGCCTGCGCGCGCCAGCTGCTGTCGCCGATATTGATGCGCCCCATGCCGTTGTGCATCGGCTCCGTCAGCGTAGCGCGGGTGCCGATCAGCTGGCGGTTGCGCTGGTTGAGCACCGGCGAACCGCCGGATGCGGCCGCCGGGCGTCGGCGCAGCCAGTACCACCACAGGTAGGCGACGACGACGGTCAGGACGGCGAAGATCATGCCCTGCCACGCCCAGGAGAGCGGCGGCAGCAGCCAGATCAGAGCGCCGACCAACAGCGCCGCCACGCCGCTCCACAGCAGGTAGCCGCCGGCGCCGAGCATTTCCGCCGCCAGCAACACGCCCCCGAGGGAGAGCCAAAACCACAGCGGATTCGCCGCGATCAGTTCGAGCATGATTATTTGCCTTTGCTTTCTTTCAGCAGTTCGGTAATGCCGCCGATCGAGCCGAGCAGGCTGCTGGCGTCCAGCGGCATCATCACCACTTTGCTGTTGTTGGAGGAACCGATCTTCTGCAGCGCGTCGGTGTATTTCTGCGCCACGAAGTAGTTCACCGCCTGAATGTTGCCGCTGGCGATGGCGTCGGACACCAGCTGGGTGGCGCGCGCCTCGGCCTCGGCGGCGCGTTCACGTGCTTCCGCCTGCAGGAACGCCGACTGACGTTCGCCCTCGGCCTTCAGGATCTGCGATTGTTTCTCCCCTTCGGCGCGCAGAATGGCCGCCTGTCGCACCCCTTCCGCCTCGAGGATGTCGGCGCGTTTGGTACGCTCGGCCTTCATCTGGGCGTTCATCGAGGCGATCAGTTCCGCCGGTGGTCGCACGTCGCGGATCTCGATACGGGTGATTTTCACCCCCCACGGATTGGTCGCTTCATCGACGATATGCAGCAGGCGGCTGTTGATGCTGTCACGTTGCGACAGCATTTCGTCCAGCTCCATCGAGCCGAGCACGGTACGGAAGTTGGTCATGGTCAGGTTGACGATCGCCTGTTCGAGGTTGCTGACCTCGTAGGCGGCGCGCGCCGGATCAACCACCTGGATAAAGCACACCGCGTCGATGGCGACGTTGGCGTTATCGCGGGAAATCACCTCCTGCGAGGGAATGTCCAGCACCTGCTCCATCATGTTGATTTTGCGGCCAATGCGGTCCATGAACGGCACCACCAGGTTCAGGCCCGGCATCAGCGTTTTGGTGTAGCGGCCGAAGCGTTCTACCGTCCATTGGAACCCCTGCGGCACAATTTTGACGCCGGCGAACACCACAATCAGTGCGACGACGATCACGATGGGAATAAAAGTAAGCATGCAAACCTCCTGTCAGACATATGTAAACAGATATTACGTCAGCGCCGGAAAAATGCCTACCGTTACCGCGACTTAATCCAGGGCGCTGACCAAACCCGCGATCAGCGGATCCCGCGTCTGGAACAGGCCGATCAGGGTACGCACCGCCTCACCGCCGCGAGCATCGGACCAGGCCAGCGACAGGGGAGAGGGCTGGCGCGGATATTTGAGCTGCTTAGCCACCAGCTCGCCGCTATCAAGGTAAGTTTGGCACAGCTGGCGCGGAAGGAAACCGATCCCGAGACCGCGCAGATGGCACTCCAGCTTGGTGCGCAGGTCCGGTACCTTGATCTCCTGTTGGCCCGACAGCAGCCAGGCCGTGCGCTTGGCCAAATGGCGCGCGGTATCTTCGACGTTGATCGCCGCGTAAGGGCGCAGCTGCGTTTCGTTCAGCGGATCGGCGGCGGCGGCCAGCGGGTGCGTCGGCGCGATGGCGAACACCCAATCGATCTTGCCCAGGGGCAGCACCTTGATGCTGTTTTCCAGCGATTCATTGCCCGCCGCCCCGATCGCCAGATGGCAATCCTCATTCAGCAGCGCGTCCCACACGCCCATGTACACCTGGCGGGAAATGTGAAATTGGGTGAACGGGTATTTGGCGTGCAGGTGGGTCAACAGCCCGGCCACGGCGGCGGCGTCATACAGCAGGTTGTTGACAACGATATTCACCTGGTGCTCTACGCCGTCGTTGATTTGCCGCAGTTCGCCCGGCATGGCGTCCAGCCAGGTGTGCCACTGGCGGCAGCGCTCCAGCAAATATTCTCCAGCCGGCGTCAGGTTGACGGTGCGGGTGGTGCGGATAAACAGCTGCGTGCCGATGCTCTCTTCCAGCGTTTTGATGCGGTAGCTGATGGTGGCGGTGGTTTTGTGCAGCAGCTCCGCCGCGCGGGAGAAACTTTGGCACTCGGCAACTTTGATAAACGAACGAATGGTTTCGTGATCCAGCATGAGGGGTCCTTGGCTGACACCGCCTTTTCGGTTATCGGTGAGAAGAATCTACTGATGTTGCGGCGCGATAGGCAGCGGCAAAGCCCAACCCCACGATCCCGGTCACAGAATCACCCGATAGCGATGAACGCGCGCCGCCCCATTTTGCCCGATGATGAATTGGGCGGTTTTTTAATTCATTGATTTAAAGCAACTAATATGGCTCTTCGATCGTAAAGTGTGCGGGCGATCTTATTGTGGAAAAATTTTCCAAAAAAATGCTGTCAAATTCACCACGCGCTGTCTAGAGTGAAGGCGTTGGGTGAAATATCGCCGTTCAATCGCCGTCTGGGTCATGCGCTTGGGAGAATCACATGGATTTAGTCATCGAAGAATTAACGCCGGCGGCCTTTGCGCCTTACGGCGATGTATTGCAGATAGAGGGCTCGCGTTTCTTTCATATCAATGACGGAAAAACCGAGCGTTATCACGATCTCGCCAAGATAGAGGTGTCCGACGGCAACCGGGTGCTGGCCAGCATCAACCGGGCGGAACCCTGCGATCTGCCGATGACCTTTTCCCTGTTGGAAAAGCATCCGCTCTCGTCGCAGGCCTTTGTGCCGATGAACGGCGAACGCTTCGTGGTGATCGTCGCCGAACCGGGCGAAACCATCCCCATCGGCACGCTGCGCGCCTTTATCACCAACGGCAAGCAGGGAATTAACTATCACCGCAATGTCTGGCACCATCCGCTGTTCGCCTATGCGAAGGTCACCGACTTTTTCACCATCGATCGCGCAGGTGCCGACAACTGCGTGGTCAGCCGCTTGCCGGAGCCGTATCGCATAGTTTTGGCATAGCGCTGGCCGCACGCCGCGCAGGGCGTTTATCATAGCGTCACCCATGCCGTTACTGACAAAGGAAGCTTGAATGACCGAATTACGCAGGAAAGGACGACCCGCCACCGAAGCCGGCGCCACCAAAGGGGCGCAGGCGTTGGATCGCGGGCTGGAGATCCTCCAGTACCTGGCCAACGCCGGGGGGAGTTCGTCGGTTTCCGTGCTGTCCGAAAAGCTGGAGCTGCCGCTGTCCACCACCTTCAGATTGTTGAAAGTGCTGGAGAAATCGGAATTCGTCTTTCAGGATCCACAGCTGGGCTGGTGGCATATCGGCATTCAGTCGTTCACCGTCGGTTCCGCTTACATGAACGATCGCGACGTGGTATCGGTGGCCGGGCCGTTCATGCGCCGGCTGATGTTGCTGTCCGGCGAGACCGCCAACCTGGCGATCCGCAACAATTTCGACGCGGTGCTGATTCGCCAATGCGAGTGCCAGGCGATGGTGCGCATGTGCGCGCCGCTGGGCAGCCGCTTGCCGCTGCACGCCTCGGGCGCCGGCAAAGCGCTGCTGTACCCGCTGGCGGAAGAGGAGATGCTGGATCTGATCGTGCGTTCGGGGCTGCAATCCTACACGCCCAAGACGCTGACCAGCGTGAACCTGCTGCGCAAGGATCTGCATCAGTCGCTGGCGCAGGGCTACACCATCGACGATGAAGAGCACGCGCTTGGCCTGAACTGCCTGGCTTCGGCGATTTTCGATCGCAACAACAACGTGATCGCCGCCATTTCCATCTCCGGGCCGAGTTCGCGGGTCGGCAAGGAGCGGTTCAAGGAGCTGGGCGAACTGGTGGGTGAAGTGGCCAGAGACATCAGCGCCGCGCTGGGCGAATCGCGCAGCAAGGCGTAAACGTCGCGCGCCGGGCTGAACCGGCGCGGAGCAAGACTCCCCGTTTGATGAGCAAACGGGTTTTTTTGACCGCAATTTTAAGTTGGAAAAATTTTCCAATAAATTAAGGAGAGCATCACATGGCAATTATGCGAGCGGTAGACGCGGCAATGCACGTGCTGGAAAAAGAAGGGATCACCACCGCGTTCGGCGTGCCCGGCGCGGCGATCAACCCGTTCTACGATGCGATGCGGCGGCACGGCGGCATCAAACACTACCTGGCGCGGCACGTGGAAGGGGCCTCGCACATGGCGGAAGGTTACACCCGCGCCGCCGCCGGCAACATCGGCGTGTGCATCGGCACCTCCGGCCCGGCGGGCACCGACATGATCACCGGCCTTTACTCCGCCTCCGCCGACTCGATCCCGATCCTGTGCATCACCGGCCAGGCGCCGCGTGCGCGTTTGCACAAAGAAGATTTTCAGGCGGTAGACATCGAATCGATCGCCAAGCCGGTGACCAAGATGGCGGTCACCGTGCAGGAACCGGCGCTGGTGCCGCGCGTGCTGCAGCAGGCGTTCCACCTGATGCGCTCCGGCCGGCCGGGCCCGGTGCTGATCGACCTGCCTTTCGACGTGCAGATGGCGGAGATCGAGTTTGATCCGGACACCTACTCTTCACTGCCCGCCTATAAGCCGGCGGCCACCCAGGCGCAGATCGACAAAGCGCTGGATCTGCTGTGCGCGGCGAAAAAACCGCTGATCATCGCCGGCGGCGGCATTCACAACGCCGACGCGGCGGATTTGCTGCAGCAGTTGGCGGAGATCTGCAACGTGCCGGTGATCCCGACCTTGATGGGCTGGGGCGCCATTCCGGACGATCACCCGCTGATGGCGGGCATGGCGGGCCTGCAAACCTCGCACCGCTACGGCAATGCCAACCTGCTGGATTCGGATCTGGTGTTCGGCATCGGCAACCGCTGGGCCAACCGCCACACCGGCTCGGTGGACAAGTACACCGCCGGGCGCAAGGTGGTGCACATCGATATTGAGCCGACGCAGATTGGCCGGGTGATCTGCCCGGATCTGGGCATCGTCTCCGACGCGCGCATTGCGCTGCAAATGCTGGTGGATACGGCAAAGCGCCGCTTCGAGCGCGGCGAGTTGCCGAATCGCGACGCCTGGTGCGCTGCCTGTCTGCAGCGCAAGCAAACGCTGCTGCGCAAAACCCACTTCGACAACGTGCCGGTCAAGCCGCAGCGGGTGTATGAAGAGATGAACCGCGCCTTTGGCCGCGATGCCTGCTACGTCACCACCATCGGTCTGTCGCAGATCGCCGCCGCGCAAATGCTGCACGTTTTCGAACCGCGTCACTGGATCAACGCCGGCCAGGCCGGCCCGCTGGGCTGGACGCTGCCTGCGGCGCTGGGCGTATGCGCCGCCGATCCGCAGCGCAAGGTGGTCGCGCTGTCGGGCGACTATGATTTCCAATTTATGATTGAAGAGCTGGCGGTCGGCGCACAGTTCAAACTGCCCTATATCCACGTGCTGGTGAACAACGCCTATCTGGGGCTGATCCGCCAGGCGCAGCGTGGGTTCGACATGGATTACTGCGTGCAGCTGTCGTTTGAAAACATTAACAATGCGGAGATTGGCGAGTACGGCGTCGATCACGTCAAGGTGGCGGAAGGGCTGGGCTGCAAGGCGCTGCGGGTGTTCAAACCGGAAGAGATTGCGCCGGCGTTTCGTCAGGCCCAGGAGCTGATGCAGCAGCACCGGGTGCCGGTGGTGGTGGAAATCATCCTGGAGCGCGTCACCAATATTTCCATGGGCACCGAGCTGGATAACGTCAACGAGTTCGAACCGGTGGCGGCAACGCCGGAAGACGCGCCGACCTCGGTCAACTTCTTTGATTACCGTTGAGGAGCCTTACCATGCCGAAATTTTCAGCCAACCTGTCCATGCTGTTCACCGAAGTCGATTTCATGCAGCGCTTCCGCCGGGCGAAGGAGCAGGGCTTCAGCGCGGTGGAATACATGTTCCCCTATGACTACCCGATCGCCGCGCTGCGCAGCGAACTGGAGGCGCATCGCCTGAGCCAGGTGCTGTTCAACCTGCCGGCCGGCGACTGGGCGGCGGGCGAACGGGGCATCGCCTGCTTGCCGGGGCGCGAAGCGGAGTTCCGCGACGGCGTCGGGCGCGCGATCGAGTATGCGCAGGCGCTGGGCTGCGATCGCATCAACTGCCTGATCGGCAATCCGGATCCCGCCGTCGGCCGCCACGCCACCGACGAACGGGTGAAGGAGAACCTGAGCTACGCCGCCGACACTCTGGCGCGGCAGAATATCCGTCTGCTGATCGAACCGATCAACCGTTACGACATGCCGCAGTTCTACCTGCAAACCTCCCAGCAGGCGATCGAACTGATCGAGGCGATCGGCAGCCCCAACCTGTATCTGCAGTACGACCTTTACCATATGCAGCGCATGGAGGGAGAGCTGACGCAGACCCTTGAGCGCCTGCTGGCGAAGATCGACCACATTCAGGTCGCCGACAATCCGGGGCGGCACGAGCCGGGCACCGGTGAAATCAACTGCGAGTTTATCTTCGCGCAGCTGGATCGCATGGGTTATCGCGGCTGGATCGGCTGTGAATACAAACCGTTCACCACCACGGAAAGCGGCCTGTCATGGATTAAAAAATACCTGTCTTGAGGAGATGAAAATGAAAGTGGGATTTATCGGTCTGGGCATCATGGGCGCGCCGATGGCGGAAAAGCTGCTGGCGGGTGGGCACACGCTTTACGCCCACACCCGGCATGAGGTGCCGGCGGCACTGTTGCAGCAAGGGGCCATCGCCTGCCGCGATCCGCAGCAGGTGGCGGATGAGGCGGACGTGATCTTTATCATGGTGCCGGATACGCCGCAGGTGGAAGAGGTGCTGTTCGGTGAACGCGGCTGCGCCGCCGGCAAGCTGAACGGCAAAGTGGTGGTGGACATGAGCTCCATTTCACCGCTGGAGACCAAGCGATTCGCGCAGCGTATCAACCAGCTGGGCGCCCAGTACCTGGACGCGCCGGTTTCCGGCGGCGAAGTGGGTGCCAAACAGGGCACGCTGACCATCATGGTGGGCGGCGAGGAAGCGACCTTCGAACGGGTGCAGCCACTGCTGGCGCTGATGGGCAAGAACATCACGCTGATCGGCGGCAACGGCGACGGGCAAACCTGCAAGGTCGCCAACCAGATCATCGTGGCGTTGACTATCGAAGCGGTCTCCGAGGCGCTGGTCTTCGCCTCACGCGCCGGCGCCGATCCGGCCCGGGTGCGCGAAGCCCTGATGGGCGGTTTCGCCTCGTCGCGCATTCTGGAGGTGCACGGCGAGCGGATGATCAAGCGGGCGTTCGCGCCGGGGTTCCGTATCTCGCTGCACCAGAAGGATCTCAACCTGGCGCTGCAGGGCGCGAAGGCGCTGGCGCTCAGCCTGCCGAATACCGCCACCTGCCAGGAGCTGTTCAACGTCTGCGCCGCCAATGGCGACGGCGAGCTGGATCACTCCGCGCTGGTGCGGGCGCTGGAAATCATGGGCAACCACCGGGTGGCCGGCTAAGAGCACCCCCGGCATTTGATTTGCCGGCTTATCGTTAGAATCAGAGATGTTCGACATTAATAACGCCCTCTTTATGATAAATAAAGAGGGTCCCCGCCAATCCAATAAAAAATGATTCAGCACAATAAAAAGTAAAAAGCAGGATGCCAACCGAGGAGACACTGAATATGGCAACCGATAATGCTGTTATTGATAAAGATATTCTTACCGCCCCTGACAAAAACCGTTTATATCGAAAAATCGCCTGGCGCATTATGCCCATTTTATTAGTGAGCTATATCGTCGGTTATCTCGATCGGGTTGGGATCTCGTTTTCGAAATTCCAAATGATGCCCGATATTCTGAACGGCAATGTCTCGATGGCCGAAGCCGTTTACGGGCTGGGCGCCGGGGTGTTTTTCATCGGATATATCATCGCCGGGGTACCCAGTAACATTCTGCTGAGCCGCTACGGCGCCAGAAAGATCATCGCGCTGCTGATGGTGGTGTGGGGGGCGATTTCGATGCTGAGCATCTTTATCACCAACCCCTGGCAATTCTACCTGGCGCGTTTCCTGCTGGGGCTGGCGGAGGCCGGCTTCTACCCCGGCGTGATCCTCTATCTGACGCTGTGGTTCCCGTCCAGCCAGCGCGCCAAGATGACCGCGCTGTTCGTGTGCGGCATCCCGGTCAGCAACATCATCGGCGGCCCGCTGTGCGGCTGGATCATCGAGCACATGAACGGCCTGATGAACCTCTCCGGCTGGCAGTGGCTGTTCTTTATCAGCGGCCCGCGCGCGCTGCTGATCGCCGTCGTCATCTTCTGTTTCCTGGATAATACCTATCAGAGCGCCAAGTGGCTCAGCCCGCAGGAGAAGGCGCTGATCAAAGAGGATATGGCGCAGAGCGCGCCGCGCCAGGGCGGTGCCGGCGGGCAGGAATGGACGATGAAAAGCATGCTGAGATCGTCCGCGTTCACCAAAATGTGGCTGATTTGCTTCTGCACCGTGATGGGCCAGGGCGGGCTGGCGTTTTGGGTTCCGACCATCATTCGCGACACCGGCGTGACCTCGGTGATGGATATCGGGTTGCTGACCATGCTGCCGTACATGCTGGCGGTGGTGGCGATGCTGGTAGCCGCGCGCAGTTCGGACAAGCATCGCGAGCGGCGCTGGCACATCATCGTGCCGTTCTGCATCGCCGCGGTGTCGCTGATCTTTATCGGCCTGTTCCCGGACAACAAGCACGTGGTGATGGCGGCGCTGTGCGTGGCGGTGGCGTCGAGCCTGGTGCCGTCGCCGCTGTTCTGGAGCCTGCCGAACGCCATCTTTACCGGCACCTGCGCCGCGGCGGGCATTGCACTCATCAATTCCATCGCCAATATCGGCGGTTTTATTTCGCCTTATATCATCGGCTATTTCAAACAGCTGACCCACAGCAATTTGGCGGCGATGTGCGTCTTGTCGACAATGATGATACTGGGGGCGATATTAACCTACAGCGTGCCGGCGAAATGGGTCAATAAATAACACTTCCCATTATCTTCATTAAATAGTCGGCAACAGTTTTATTTTATTTCGCCATGCATTTCTCATCTGATTATTTCAGCGGGGGAAGGCATGGCCATTTTTATTTAGTCTCGAATAAAGGAGGCATCATGAAAATTGTTATTGCACCGGATTCATTTAAAGAAAGCGTCAGCGCGGAGCGGGCGGCGCGGGCGATCGCGCGCGGCTTTCACGAGGTTTATCCCGATGCCGAGTGCGTCTGCCTGCCGATCGCCGACGGTGGCGAAGGCACGGTGGACGCGCTGGTGGCCGCCACCGGCGGGCGCAAAGTGAGCGTGACCGCCACGGGGCCGCTGGGGGAAGGGGTGGCGGCGTTTTACGGCGTCAGCGGCGACGGCAAGACGGCGGTGATCGAAATGGCGGCGGCCAGCGGGTTGATGCTGACGCCGGCGGAGCGCCGTAACCCGCTGCTGGCGACAAGCTACGGCACCGGCGAACTGATCCTGCATGCGCTGGATCAGGGCATTCGCCACCTGATCCTCGGCATCGGCGGCAGCGCCACGGTGGATGGCGGCGTCGGCATGGTGCAGGCGCTGGGCGGGCGCTTCTACCGCCCGGACGGCAAGGCGCTGCCGTGGGGCGGTGGCGAGCTGGCGACGCTGAGCGGAATCGATCTCAGTACGCTGGATGCGCGCCTGCGGCAGTGCCGAATAGAGGTCGCCTGCGACGTAGACAATCCGCTGGTGGGGCCGCGCGGCGCAGCGGCGGTGTTCGGGCCGCAGAAGGGCGCGACGGCAGCGATGGTGGCGCAGTTGGAACAGGGCCTGACACAGTATGCCGAGGTGATCCGCCAGAGTACCGGCCGCGACGTGCGGCACGTCGGCGGCGGCGGGGCGGCGGGCGGCATGGGGATCGCCTGCCAGGTGTTTCTCGGCGCAACGCTGAAGCCAGGCATCGAGATCGTGATGGCGGCGCTGGGCCTGGAGCAGGCGCTGGCGGAGGCCGATCTGCTGATCACCGGCGAAGGGCGCATCGACAGCCAAACGCTGGGCGGCAAGGCGCTGTCCGGCGTCGCTCGTCTGGCGCGGGCGCATGGCCTGCCGGTCATCGCGCTGGCCGGCGTGGTGGAGGACGGGGCGGAGGCGCTGCACGCGCAGGGGATCGACGCGATGTTCAGCATTCTGCCGCGCCTGAGCACGCTGGCGGTCGCGCTGTCGCAAGGGGAACTCAACCTGCAGCGCAGCGCCGCCAACGTCGCCCGCGCGATGTGTATCGGCCGGCGATTGGGATAAATAAAAAAGAAGGCCACGCTGCGCGAGCAGGTGGCCTTGGTTTTGGCGGCGAAGCGCTTACGGCTCGACGTCGCGGTTGCAGTCCTTGGAGTAGATGTAGCTGAAGGTTTCCTGGCCCACCGCATAGCCCGCCTGTTGCACATAGGCGCCCATGAAGATGTAGTCGCCTTGTTTCACCGGCATCCATTCATTGTCCAGGTTGTACACGCCGGCACCGCTGAGAATGTAGGCGCCATGCTCCTGCACGTGGGTCTCGATGTAGCCGTGGCTGGCGCCGGGGGCGAAGGAGAGGATGTGCATATTCATGTCGAAGCCCAGATCTTTCGGCAGCAGATCCTGCAGGATCACCTCGCTCATGCCCTCGTAGTGGATCTTCTCCAGGTTGGCGACGTTGTTGCTGACCACGTGCGCCTCGTAACCTTTGATGCGCTGATAGCGGCGCTTGTAGAGGAACAGGCGGCTGGATTGGCCGCCGTTGGCGTTTTCCAACCGCATCGTGACGCCCGCCGGGCAGTAAAGGTAGCCGCCGGCGGTCAGTGGGTAGTCGGTGGCGTCGGCGGAAGCGGTGATGGCGCCGTCGATGACGTACACGAAGGTTTCGAGCTCTTCGCCGCCAAAGCCTTTGGTGTTGCGGCCGCAGTCGTGCAGCGTCACCAGATAATCGACGAAGGTGGCACCCAGTTTCGGCGTCGACAAGATGGTGACGTCGCAGTTTTCAAAACCGGGAATGACGTTGCGCACCAGGCCGTTCGGCGGGATCAGCGCATAGTTGCCGCGTTTGATGATGGCACGCGTTGACAGAATGTCGGTTGGATAACCGGTTTGATTGTTGAAGTAACCCACGTTGATTCTCCTGATCGTTGAAAGGGCGCCGCGGCGGCGCCCGGTAAAAAAGCGCCGTCAGGCCTCGGTGGCCGTTCGGGCTGCCGTAGTGCGTTTCATCAAGACGTTGACGGTGAAGAAAATGGCGGTGCCCACCAGCAGGATGGCGGCGGAGATGTAAAAGCCCATCACCTTGGAGCCGGTGCTGTCGGAGATCACGCCGGTGAGGAAGGGGGCGATCACCGACGAGGACATGCCGAAGAAGTTGAACACGCCGAAGCTGGTGCCATAGCCTTTCTTCGGCGCGTTGTCGGCGACGAAGGAGATCATGATCGGATCGACCGCCAGCTTACCCAGCAACCCGTACAGGATCAGGCTGATCAGCAGCATGGTGGAGTCCGGCGAAATGACGGTGCAAACCAGCATCACCGCCGCGCACAGCTCGAGGAAAATGATCAGCTGCACCTTCTTGTTGCGGAAACGGTCGGACATGCGGCTGAAGAACAGCGCGCCCGGCACCGACGCGAACGCCACCAGGGCGGAGGAGAAGCCGATGGCTACCCCTTCAAAGCCGCGCTCTTGCTGCAGGAACGAGGGCAGCCAGGTGACTATCATGTAGTAGCCGTAGCAGGTGGCGAAGTACATCGCGTAGGCGGAGATCATGCGCAGGCTGAACAGGCCGCTGGGCTGGCCGTCCTCTTCGGGCTCGGCAGCCGTCGGCGCAGCGGTCTGGCTGACGGCCGCCGGGGCTTGAGGCTGCGAGCCTTTGATGACCACGGCGAACACCAGCGTCATCACCACCAGCAGGCCGGTGATGATGAACAGCATGATCTGCCAGTTCATGTTGAAGCTTTTCACCAGCAGGCTGGAGGCGATCAGGCCGATGGCCATGCCGAGCGCCGAGCCGCTGTTGATCACCGCGGTCGCCAGGCCACGGCGTTCCAGCGGGATATTCTCCGACGACAGGGAGTAGGCCGAGCCGTAATAAGAGCCGCAGCCCATGCCCGCCAGTAGGCTGCCGGCATAGACCATGGTCAGGCTGGTGGCGTTGCCGATCAGCAGCGTGGCGATGATGAACAGGCAGAAGCCCGGGATCAGCACCACCTTCTTGCCGAATTTGTCCACCAGGATGCCCGCCGGGATCTGCATCCCGGTGTAGGCGAAGAAGTAGAAGCTGGCGATCAGCCCCATTTCCGCATTGGAGTGCGCGCCGATGGTTTGTTGGATCTCGGGGAAGATCGGCGTCAGGACGGTGCGATAGATCCAGATCACCGCCCAGCCCAGACAGAGCACGACGACGATCTTTTTCCAGTAGCGCGGGTCGATGTCGTTGCTCATGCCTCGGCCCCCTGTTCGGTGTAGGCCAGCTGATACAGCGTCTGCGCCAGGATTTTCACCCCTTCGTTCAGATCGGCGACGGCGGTTTTTTCCGCCGGGTTATGGCTGATGCCGGCGATGCTCGGCACGAACATCATCACCGTCGGCACGCGCGGGGCGAAGATTTGCGAGTCGTGCCCGGCGCCGCTGTGCATCATGCGGTAATTCAGCCGCTGCGTTTCGCACAGGCGGCTGACGCAGGCCACCAGCTGTTCGTTCATCGGGATCGGCGCTTCGTCCATCCACAGATCGATCTCGGCCTCGATGCCCATCTCGGCGCAGATGCGCTGGATATCCTGCTCGATCTCCTGCGTGAAGCGCAGCAGCGCGGCCTGATCGGTGTGGCGGCAGTCGAGGGTGAAGTGAGTAAAGCCCGGCACCACGTTGACGGTGTTCGGTTTCGGCTCCACCTTGCCGAAGGTCAGCACCAGCGGATCGCCCTCGGCGCGCGCCTTGGCGATCGATTCGCAGCAGATGCGGCTGAAGGCATGCACGGTATCCCGGCGGTAACTCATCGGGGTGGTGCCGGCGTGGTTGGCTTCGCCCTGCAGCCGCACGTCATAACGCCGTTGGCCGACGATGCTGGTCACCACGCCGATGGTTTTGCCTTCGGTTTCCAGCACCTTGCCCTGCTCGATGTGGATCTCGACGAAGGCCGCGATGTCGCTGCGCAGCGGCTGATGCGGCGGAGGGAAATCGAAACCGGCGTCGCGCATGGCGTTGACGAAGCCGACGCCCTTGGCGTCCGTAATGTGCTGCACGTCTTCCAGCCGGGCCAGGCCGACGATGTTCTTGCTGCCCCAGAACACATAAGGGAAGCGGCTGCCTTCTTCTTCCGCCAGCGCGATGACTTCCAGGCTGCGCAGCGGCGGGCCGTAGGTGTCCTTGAGGTGTTTGATCGCCATGAAGGCGGCTTCGATACCGAACTGGCCGTCGAGGTTGCCGCCGTTGACCACCGTGTCGATGTGCGAACCGGAGAGAATCACCTGGTCGGGGTATTTGCTGCCCTCCAGTCGGCCGAACAGGTTGCCGACCGCATCAAAATGGGTGCTCAGCCCGGCGGCCTCGAAGGTATTTTTCAACGCGTGCTGCGCTTCGATCCATTCCGGAGTATAAAGCAGACGTGTCATGCCGCCGCTGGGATCGGCGCCGATTTTCGATAACCAGCCGGAAATATCACGGATTTCTTGTTGGAAGTCTTTCATGTTTACCTGCCCGCATGTTGTGTCTCAGCGGCGATGCGGCCAGGGCTGATGCTATTCGCCGCCGGCCGGCCTATTGCGCTGAGCGCGCTGATGAAGGTTTTCTTTTTTCTCCCCGGCTCTGACATATCAACCGCGAGCCGCGGCGTAAAAAGCCCACGATAATAAGAGTGCGTTAACTGGCGAAGGGATCTTTATGGTCGTAAGAACGCTGGTAAATAGCATTTGAAATTAAGTATTGATAAATATCGTCGACGATTTCGATGCCGTTTTTCTCGCTTTCCATTTCACGCGCATGGCTGTTCTGCCCTGGATAAAGCACTTTGCTGACGCCCGGCGCCGGCTTAACGGCATTCAATTCTTTCATGACCTGGCTGATATTTTTACGGAATGCGGATTCGTTGGTGAAATAACCCGGGTTCAGAACGATATGCAATTGGCCCAATTCCCGGCCGGCGCTGAGATCGTGATACATCGAGCTGACGTGTTTGCCGAACGGCAGGCCGAGCAAAATGCCCGACAGCACGTCGACCATCATCATCAGGCCGTAGCCTTTCGGCCCGGCGATCGGCAGCAGCCCGCTGACGGCGAACGGATCGGTGGTGTGCTTGCCCTCGGCGTCCACCGCCCAGGTATCCGGGATGGCGGCGTTGCGCGAGCGGGCGTCCAGCACTTTGCCCCAGGCCTGTACGGTGGTGGCCATATCGAAGGTGATCAGCTCGTCGCCTTCGCCCGGCGCGGAGAAGGCGATGGGGTTGGTGCCGTAGTAGACTTCGGCGCCGCCGTACGGCACCACCATCGGATCGGACTGGCACAGCGAAATGCCGATCATGCCGGCGCGCGCCGCCTGTTGCACGAAGTACGACAGTGCCCCGCTGTGGCCGATGCGGCGTACGCCCACCACCGCCACGCCGTTCTCTTTCGCCATCTCGATGGCGCGATCCATGCTCAGCTTGGCCGCCACGTGCCCGGCGCCGTTGTCGCCGTCGAAAATGGCGCTGCAGGGACCGGTTTTTTCAAAGGTGAAATGCGGGTGATTGTTGGTGCCGCCTTTGCTGATGCGTTCGGAATAGTATTCGACCCTGACCGCGCCGTGAGAATGAATGCCGCGCGCATCGGCATGAACCAGCACGTCGGCGACGATGCCGGCGTGTTCCTGGCTCAGGCCGGCGGCGTGAATTTTTTGCTGGATAAGCTGATGTAATTGTTGTTTAGAGACCTTCATATACAGTCCTTTTATCACTACGGTTTATTTAATTCGCCTCTGCGTTGTAATGTATAAATACCGGGTGGGAATAATGTGATCCAGATGCGTTTTATCCGATTGGATTAAAAATTCGTTGAATTAAATCGCCATTGTTAGAAGTTTTTTTATAAATGCTTTTTTTCGTCTGGATTAACTAATATTCAGGCGATTAAGTTATTTTTTCTAACAATAGATAAAGTGTGACCGTACTCACCTCTGGGCGTGGTTTTAATTTGTAGCTTGATCATTAACCTTTTCGCTGGATTCAATGCATCGCCGCGCCGCCGGTGCGGGAAATATTGCCGATATTATTAAATGCTGTCTTAAGGATATCACCATGATCCATGCTTTTATTAAAAAGGGGAGCTTTCAGGATTCCGTCAGCCTGATGTTGATCTCCCGCAAACTCAGTGAATCTCCCAAGGTCGAGGAAATATCCGTCATGATGGGGACACCGGCCAATAAATCCTTATTGGAGGTGACCGGTTTCTGGCACCCGCAGTTTAGCGAAGCGACGCCGAACGATATTTGCGTGGCGATCAAAGCGGAGTCCGCCGACGAGACGATCGCCGAGGAGATCGGCGCGGCGCTGGAGACGGCGCTCAAGGCGATTGCGCAGGGGAGCCAGGGCGGCAAAAAACTGCTGCGGGCGCGCAGCTGGCGCACCGCCAGGCAGAAGCTGCCCGCCGCCAATCTGGCGCTGATCTCGATCGCCGGCGAATACGCGGCGGAGCTGGCGGATAGCGCGCTGGAAGACGGCTGCAACGTGATGATGTTCTCCGACAACGTCAGCGTGGCGCAGGAAGTGGCGCTGAAAACCAAGGCGCGCGAGCGCGGGCTGATCGTGATGGGGCCGGACTGCGGCACCGCCTGCATCGCCGGCGCGCCGCTGGCGTTCGCCAACGTGGCGCCCGCCGGCTCTATCGGCGTAGTGGGCGCCTCCGGCACCGGCATTCAGGAGCTTATTTCGCAAATTACCCTGGCAGGCCAGGGCATCTCGCACGCCATTGGCCTCGGCGGGCGGGATTTGACGGCGGAGATCGGCGGCATCAGCGCCATCAGCGCGCTGCGCATGCTGGCAGCGGATCCGCAGAGTCTTGTGCTGGCGTTCGTGTCCAAACCGCCGGCACCCGAGGTGCGCCAACGGGTGATCGACGAGATGAAAGCGCTCGGCAAGCCGGTGGTGGCGCTGTTCCTCGGCGCGCAGTCCGCCGTGCGCCAGGAGGGCAACATCACGTTCGCCGCCACGCTGGATGAAGCGGCGCGGCTGGCGGCGATGCTGGGCTGCGTGCAGCAACAGGCGGCGCAGCAGCCAGCGGTCCCCGGCGGCAAAATCGCCGGGCTGTACGCCGGCGGCACGCTGGCGGCCGAATGCGCGATGCTGCTGGCGGAAAAACTGTCCCTGCCGGTGGATAGCGAACACCCGCGCGGCGCCATGCTGGTGGCCGACGGCCATCGCATTATCGACATGGGCGATGACTTTTATACCCAGGGGCGCCCGCACCCGATGATTGACCCGACCGCCCGCAATCAAGAAATCGCCCGCCTGGCGCAGCAGCCGCAGACTGGCGTGTTGCTGCTGGACGTGGTGATCGGCTTCGGCGCTCAGGACGATCCGGCGGCGTCGCTGGCGGCTGAGGTGGCCAACGTGCGCGCGGCGCGCGGCGCGGCCCACCCGCTGGCGGCAATCGCCACCGTCACCGGCACCGAACAGGATCCGCAGCAGCGCTCGCGGCAAATCGCCACCCTGCAGGAAGCCGGCATCGCGGTGATGCCGTCGCTGCCGGCGGCGGTCGCGCTGGCGCATCAGCTGATTACCCCCGTCTTACCCGCACCCGAACGCGAACGGCCGGCCTTGCTGGACGGCGTCGCGGTGATCAACGCCGGGCTGCGCAGCTTCGCCGATGACCTGCAAACCAGCGACATTCCGGTGGTGCATTACCAGTGGGCGCCGGTAGCCGGTGGCGATCAACGATTAGCCAACATCTTGAAAAAATTAAAGTAAGGAACCGCTATGTACGCAACGATTGAGCAAGCAAACGCCGCCGTTATCGCCCGTATCCGCGAGGCGCGCCCGCACTGGCAGGATGTGGATCTGGCGCACCGCTTGATCCCGCAGCTGGCCGAAGGGCGCAAGCTGCTGCATGCCGGCCCGCCGGTCACCTGGCAAGAGATGAGCGGCCCGGTGCGCGGCGCCTGCATCGGTGCCTGCCTGTTCGAAGGCTGGGCGCAGGATGAGCAGCAGGCGCTGGCGCTGCTGGCGCAGGGGGAAATCGAGTTTATCCCGTGCCACAGCGTGAGCGCGGTGGGGCCGATGGGCGGCATCACCTCGGCCCACATGCCGATGGTGGTGGTCAGGAACACCGTTCACGGCAATTACGCCTACTGCAACATGAACGAAGGCATCGGCAAAGTGATGCGCTTCGGCGCCTACGGCGAGGACGTGCAGCAGCGCCTGCGCTGGATGCGCGACTCGCTGGCCCCGGTGCTGAAAGCGGTGCTGGCGACGCTGGAGGAAGGGATCGATCTGACCGCGCTGATGGCGCAGGCGATCAGCATGGGGGACGAATTCCACCAGCGCAATATCGCGGCCTCGGCGCTGCTGATGCGCAGGCTGGCGCCGGAGATCAGCCTGCTGCCGCGCGATAAGGCGGAGCTGGCGCAGGTGATGCAGTTCCTCAGCATCACCGATCAGTTCTTCCTCAATCTGGCGATGGCCTACTGCAAGGCGGCGATGGACGCCGGGGCGGAGATTGAGCAGGGCACCATCGTCACGGTAATGACCCGCAACGGCAAGAATTTCGGCATCAAGATCAGCGGGATGGGCGATCGTTGGTTCACCGCGCCGGTGAACACGCCGGAAGGGCTGTTCTTCTCCGGCTTCAGCCAGGCAGACGCCAACCCGGACATCGGCGACAGCGCGATCACCGAAACCTTCGGCATTGGCGGCGCGGCGATGGTGGCGGCACCGGGCGTGACGCGCTTCGTCGGGGCTTCCGGCGGCATGAGCGCCGCCACCGACATCTCCGAGGAAATGGCGGAAATCTACCTCGAGCGCAACATGATGCTGCAGATCCCGACCTGGGACTTCCAGGGCGCCTGCCTGGGGCTGGATGCCCGGCGGGTGGTGGAAACCGGCATCACGCCGCTGATCAACACCGGCATCGCCCACCGCGAAGCCGGGGTCGGGCAAATTGGCGCCGGTACGGTGCGTGCACCGCTCGGCTGCTTCGAGAAAGCGATCGAAGCGCTGGCCGACAAGCTCGGCATTACGGCGTAAGCGAACGGAGGCGCATATGGACATTATCGCGTTGGCCGGCAGCCGCCATGCGACGCAGGATTACGGCGCGCTGCGCTGCGTCGGCAGCTTCAACAACGCGATCAATTTCCTGACGGAAAACGCACGGCTGCTGACGCTGCACCGCGCCGGCAGCGGCCTGAGCCCGATGGGGTGGCAGCTCGGCGCGCGGGATTTCGATCGCGTGCGGCGTGCGGTGCCGTCCGTACGACGCTGCGCTTTCTCCGCCGCAGGCATCACGTTGGGGGCGCTCCTGGTGCGGCCCGCCGCGGCGGCGCGGGATCTGGCGCTGGCGCCGCGTGCGGCCATTGCCGATCGGCCGCTGACGGCGGTATTGCAGCGCTGCACGGCGCAGTGCGGGTTGCACGGCGAGCTGGGCCGATTGGTGAGGCAGCCGTTAACGCCGGAGCCGGCCGCGCTGGTGCGGGATTTTTCCCGTTGGCTGCGGGGCGACACGGTCGACTGGCACCAGGCGCTGGGCAAGGGGCCGGGGCTGACGCCGAGCAACGACGACACCTTGCTCGGCCTGCTGCTGAGCGCCCACCTCGACAGCCGCATCCCGGTTAGCGGGCTGGCGCCGTTTTTCGCCCAGACGCCACCGCTGGACGCGCTGACCACGCTGGTGAGCGCGCACTACCTGCGTTACGCCGAGCAGGGCCTGTTCGCCACGCCGCTGCATGCGTTGGCGCAGGGGCTGCGGGCGCCTGAAGGCGTATCGGCGGCGGTGGCGGCGGTGCTGAGCCTGGGGCACTTCTCGGGAGCGGACACGCTGCTGGGTGTGTGGCTGGGGGTGACGACGATTAACGCACTGTGCGGCGCGCGGTGTGAACACGAGGGCCGGATCGCGGATCCGGCCGGGACGGTATGATTTCAACTACGGGTGCAAACCATGAAAACCTTGGTCATTGCGTTGGGCGGCAACGCCCTGTTGCAGCGCGGAGCCGTGCTCTCTGCGGAAAATCAGTATAAGAGCATCGCCCTCATCGCCGACGCCATCGGCAAGCTGGCGCAGAAATACCGCATTGCCATCGTACACGGCAACGGGCCGCAGGTGGGGCTGCTGGCGTTGCAGAACCTGGCGTACCGCGATGTGCCGCCCTATCCGCTGGATATTCTGGTGGCCGAAAGCCAGGGCATGATCGGCTATATGCTGGCGCAGCAGTTGAGCGCCAGCCATCCGCAGCAGCCGGTGTCCACGCTGCTGACGCGGGTGCTGGTGGATGCGCAGGATGCGGATTATCAGGCGCCGAGCAAGTTCATCGGGCCGGTGTATGCGCCGGAACAGCGGCAGGCGCTGGAGGCCAAATACGGCTGGACGCTGAAGGCGGACGGCAACTACATCCGCCGGGTGGTGCCTTCGCCGGCGCCGCAAAAGATCCTCGACATCGAGGCGATCACGCTGCTGCTGTCGCAGCGGCACATCGTGATCTGCAACGGCGGCGGCGGTATCCCGATGATCGCCGGCGAGCATGGGCTGACGGGCAGCGAAGCGGTGATCGACAAAGATCTGGCGGCGGCGCTGTTGGCGGAGCAGGTGGGGGCCGATCATCTGGTGATCCTCACCGATGCCGACGCGGTGTACCAGGAGTGGGGCACGCCGCGCCAGCGCGCTATCCGGCGCGCCACCACGCAGGAACTGGCGCCGATGGCGGTGGCGGACGGCGCCATGGGGCCGAAGATCATGGCGGTCAGCCGCTTTGTCGATCGCACCGGGCGGACGGCTCATATCGGTGGCCTGCAGGATATCGACGCGGTGCTGGCGGGCCAGGCCGGCACCTCTATTTTGCCTTAGCCGCCGTCGGTTTATCCGCGCCCGCGCTGGCGCGGATAAGTATGCCTAAATGGCATGATTTCAATAATTTTTATTCATTTCATGATGTTGCTCGCCTTGGCTAGAGTAAAAACACCCCCGTATTTACCGTCAAAAATTTGTCATTTTTATTTGCGACTATGCTTTTTGAAATGACATTTCGGCCAAGGATTGTTATGGATTCGCTCAGTGTTGATGAACTCGCCCAGAAGAAGGATCGCTGGTATCGCATTGTGGAGGAGATGTTGGCGGAAGCCGGCGTCGCCATCAACGGCCCGCGCGCCTGGGATATCCGGGTGCACAACCCGGCGCTGTTCAAACGCATTTTGCAGGAAGGCTCGCTCGGTTTTGGCGAAGGCTATATGGACGGCTGGTGGGAGTGCGAACGGCTGGACATGCTGTTCACCCGCATTCTGCAGGCCGGCGTCGATGAGCGGCTGCCGAAAAGCCTGAGCGACATCGCGCGCGTTGCCTATGCCCGGCTGTTCAACCGCCAATCGCGCAAGCGCGCCTGGCAGGTGGGCAAAGAGCACTACGACATCGGCAACGACCTGTTCCGGGCGATGCTCGATCCTTACATGCAATACTCTTGCGGCTACTGGAAAGAGGCGCAGACGCTCGAGCAGGCGCAGCAGGCCAAGCTGCGGATGATCTGCGAAAAACTGCAGCTGAAACCGGGCATGACGCTGCTGGATATCGGCTGCGGCTGGGGCGGGTTGGCGCAGTTTGCGGCGCAAAACTACGGCGTCTCGGTGCACGGCGTGACCATTTCCGCCGAGCAGCAGAAGCTGGCGCAGGCACGCTGCGCCGGGCTGGACGTCGAGATCTTGCTGCAGGACTACCGCGATCTGGATCGCCAGTTCGATCGCATCGTATCGGTCGGCATGTTCGAGCACGTCGGGCCGAAAAACTATGAGACCTATTTCAGCGTCGCGGCGCGCAACCTGAAGCCGGATGGCCTGTTCCTGCTGCACACCATCGGTTCCAATCAGACCGATCTCAACGTCGACGCCTGGATAGACAAATACATCTTCCCCAACGGCTGCCTGCCTTCGGTGCGGCATATCGCCGAGGCCAGCGAAGGGCGTTTTGTGATGGAGGATTGGCACAACTTTGGCGCCGATTACGATCGCACGCTGATGGCCTGGCTGGAGAACTTCAAACGGGCGTGGCCAGAGTTGGCCGGCGGCTATTCCGAGCGCTTCGAACGCATGTTCACTTATTACCTGAACGCCTGCGCCGGCGCGTTCCGTTCGCGCAACATTCAGCTGTGGCAGGTGTTGTTCAGCCCGGCGGGCGTGGAAGGTGGGGTGCGGGTCTATCGCTGATATCCCCGTCATATTTCAAGCTGCATCTGTGTTGGCTGCGTTTGCGCGCCCCGCTCGCTTACTTGAGTAAGCTCCCGGGGACTTACAAACTTGCCGCCTTGATGCAACTCGAACTATTTAGGGGATACCCTTCAATATTTACTTTGGGACAACAGATATACCCAATGGATTTCCAGTTGCGTCCAGGCGGCAAACGTGACAAACCCCAGGAGCTTAGATAACTAAGTGACTGGGGTTCGAACATGCAGCCGATAACGATGCGGCTGGAAAGAAGAAGGGTATATCAGTACAGCAGGGAGTACAGCTGGCGGCGATACTTAGCGGCCAGCGCGTCGCCGGTGCCGAGCGCGGCCAGAATGTCCATCAGAGTCTTGCGCGCGTTGCCGTTGGCGGCGGCCAGATCTTTCTTCAGATGCCCCATCAGCAGCTCTAGCGCTTCTTCGTTACGCCCGACCTGATGCAGCTGCAGCGCCAGCTGCACTGCCAGCTCGACGTTGTCCGGCTGCTGCTGCACCTGCTGTTGCAGCTGTTGGATTTCCGGGGTGTCCGCCGCCTGCTTCAACAGTTCAATCTGCGCCACCAGGCCCTGATAGCGGGTATCGCGATCCTGCAGCGGGATGGTTGCCAGCACCGCTTCGGCGTCTTCGCTACGGCTGAGCGCGATCTGGGTTTCGGCCAGGGTCAGGCCGATGTCGCTGCGCTGTTGGCTACTCTGCCAGGCGTCTTTCAGCAGCGGCAGCGCTTCGGCGGCGTTGCCGGCGGCCAGCAGTTCCTGCGCCTGCGCCAGTTTCAGGTCTTCTTCCTTCGGCAGGAAACGCTGCAGCAAGTCGCGGATCGCTTCTTCGGGCTGCGGGCCCTGGAAGCCGTCGACCGGCTGGCCGTCTTTGAACAGGTAGACCGTCGGAATGGAGCGCAGCCCGAATTGGGAGGCGATCATCTGTTCGGCGTCGCAGTCCACCTTGGCCAGAATAAACTGACCGGCGTATTCCGCCGCCAGCTTGTCCAGCACCGGCGTGAGCTGCAGGCAGTGTTGGCTGCGCTCGGACCAGAAGTAGAACAGCACCGGAATGGACATCGATTGTTCCAGCGTCTGGTGCAGGTTAGTTTCGTTAATATCAACAACAGCTTGAGCTAGCATCTTTTTTCTCTCTGATCGTGCGGAGCCATGGGGTGTAGATGGGGGCGCGCCGCCATTCTTCAACCCCGGCGGGCGAATTAAGCGTTGCTGCGCAGCAGCCAATCCAGACAGCGGCCCGGCAGAATGCGGCGCAGCACGCTCATGGCGTGCGCCAGCAGGGTCACCGGGTAGCGCAGTTTGGCGCGCGGGCTTTCCAGCGCGTGGCGCAGCTTGGGCAGAATGGCCTCCGGCGGCAGCGTCAGGCGCTTGGCGATGCCGGGGTTGTGCACCGGCTTGTCGCTCTGTGCCTGGTTGACGTTCTGGCTAAAGTGGGTAGAAATCGGCCCCGGTTCGATCAGGCTGACCTGAATGCCGCTGCCGTGCAGCTCCATGCGCAGCGCGTCCGACCAGGCCTCCAGCGCGAACTTGCTGGCGGCGTAGGCGCCGCGCCCGGCGCTGGAGACCAGCCCCATCACCGAGCTGGTCTGGATAATGCGCCCTTCGCCGTGCGGCAGCATTGCCGGCAACAGCAGCTGAGTCAGCTGGTGGGTGCCGAACAGGTTGGTGGCGAACTGCCGCTCCAGCTGGCTGCGCGAAATGCGGCTGAGCGGGCCGTAAACGCCGAAGCCGCCGTTGTTGAACAGGCCGTACAGGCGGCCGCCGGTCAGCGCGATCACCTCGGCGGCGGCGCGCTCGACGCTGGCGCTGTCGTCCAGATCCAGCTCGATGCCTTCCAGCCCGAGCTGGCGCATGTTTTCCACGTCCTGCGGCTTGCGACAGGCGGCCAGCACCCGGTAGCCGCGGTTGCGCAGATCCTGCGCCGCAATCAGTCCAATCCCGCTGGAGCAGCCGGTTATCAATACTGCTTTTTGCATAACTTTACCTAGTGTACGACCCTAATTTAGTTAGACTCATGTTTTACTAGCGGTTCCAGGCGCTCCGCCATCCAGGTGGCGATAAACGGCTGGGCGTCCCCATTGGGGTGCAATCCGTCATCCTGCATCCATTCCGGCTTCACCACCACCTGTTCCATATAGAACGGCAGCAGCGGAATGTTGAACTGCTTGGCCAGCGCCGGGTAAACGGCGCTGAACGCCTCGGTATAGCGGCGGCCGTAGTTCGGCGGGATGCGGATCTGCATCAGCAGCGGCTGTGCGCCGGCCTGCTGCACCTGTGTGATGATCTGGCCGAGATCGCGCTGTACGTCCTGCGCCGGGAAACCGCGCAGGCCGTCGTTGGCGCCCAGCTCGATCAGCACCCAGCGCGGCTGATGCTGTTTCAGCAGCGCGGGCAGACGCGCCAGCCCCTGCGCGGCGGTGTCGCCGCTGATGCTGGCGTTGACCAGCTGTGGCGCGCCTGGTTTTTTCTGCCACTGTTCGGCCAACAGCGTCGGCCAGGCCCGCTCGATCGGCAGGCGGTAGCCGGCGCTTAAACTGTCGCCCAAAATCAACAAGGTATCGGCGGCGACAGCGCGTAAACTGAATAATCCCAACAGCAAAAGGAAGGGAAGATGCCAGCGGAAAACGTTCTTGAAGTTCATCATCTTAGTAAACACGTTGGTCAGGGTGAGCATCAGCTCACCATCCTTACCGGAGTCGAGCTGCTTGTCAAACCCGCGCAGACGATCGCCCTGATCGGCGAATCCGGATCGGGGAAATCGACCCTGCTGGGCATTTTGGCCGGGCTGGATGACGGCAGCGAGGGCGAGGTGCGCCTGCTCGGCGAGTCGCTGACCGCGCTGGACGAAGAGGGGCGCGCTGCGCTGCGCGCCAGAAACGTCGGCTTCGTGTTTCAGTCGTTCATGCTGGTGCCGACGCTGAACGCGCTGGAAAACGTGCAGCTGCCGGCGCTGCTGCGCGGCGAGAGCGACAGGCAAAGCCGCGAGCAGGCGGTGCAGCTGCTGGAACAGCTGGGATTGGGCAAACGGCTCGATCACCTGCCGGCGCAGCTGTCCGGCGGCGAGCAGCAGCGCGTGGCGCTGGCGCGCGCCTTCAGCGGCCGGCCGCGGGTGCTGTTCGCCGATGAACCGACCGGCAACCTCGATCGCCAGACCGGCGATCGCATCGCCGACCTGCTGTTTTCCCTCAACCGCGATTTTGACACCACCCTGATCCTGGTGACCCATGACGAAACCCTGGCGGCGCGCTGCCAGCGGCGGCTGCGGCTGCGCGAAGGCAAGCTGTGGGAGGAAGCATGATCTGGCGCTGGTTCTGGCGCGAATGGCGCTCGCCGTCGCTGCTGATCGTTTGGCTGGCGCTGACGCTCTCCGTGGCCTGCGTGCTGGCGCTGGGCAGCATCAGCGATCGTATGGACAAAGGGCTCAGCCAACAGAGCCGCGACTTTATCGCCGGCGATCGGGTGCTGCGCAGTGCGCATCCGGTGCCGGAAGGCTGGCTGCTGGACGCGCAGCAGCAGGGGCTGAAACTGAGCCGTCAGCTGTCGTTCACCACCATGACCTATGCCGGCGATCGGCCGCAGCTGGCGGACGTGAAAGCCACCGATCTGGCCTATCCGCTGTACGGCAAGCTGGAAACGCGCCCGGCCAACATCAAGCCCGAACCGGGCAGCGTGCTGGTGGCGCCGCGTCTGCTGGCGCTGCTGAACGTGAAAGTGGGGGATTCACTCGAGGTGGGCGACACCACGCTGCGCATCGCCGGCGAAATCATTCAGGAGCCGGACGCCGGCTTCAACCCGTTCCAGACCGCGCCGCGCATCATGATCAACCTGGCGGACGTCGATAAGACCGGCGCGGTGCAGCCAGGCAGCCGCCTGACCTACCGCTACATGTTCGCCGGCGCCGAGCCGGATATTCAACGTTACGAAGAACGGCTGACGCCGCAGTTGACGCCGGATCAGCGCTGGTTCGGGCTGCAGGAGTCCGGCAGCGCGCTCGGCAAGTCGCTGCAGCGATCCCAACAGTTTCTGCTGTTGTCGGCCCTGCTGACGCTGCTGTTGTCGATCGCCGCCGTGGCGGTGGCGATGAGCCACTATTGCCGCAGCCGCTACGATCTGATCGCGGTGCTGAAAACCCTCGGCGCCGGGCGCGGGGCGCTGCGTAAGCTGATCGTCGGCCAGTGGCTGGCGGTGATGGCGCTGGCGGCGGTGTGCGGCGGGGCGATCGGGCTGGCGTTCGAAGCGCTGTTGATTCGCCTGCTGAAACCGGTGTTACCGGCCGCATTGCCCGCCGCCGGCGCCTGGCCGTGGCTGTGGGCGCTCGGTGCGCTGGTGCTGATTTCACTGCTGGTCGGGCTGCGGCCGTACCGTCAGCTGCTGGCTACCCAACCGCTGCGGGTGCTGCGCCGCGATGTGGTGGCCAACGTCTGGCCGCTGCGCTACTTCCTGCCGGTGACGGCGGCGGTCGTGGTGGCGCTGCTGGTGACGCTGATGGGGGCCAGCACGCTGCTGTGGGCGATCCTGGCCGGTATGGCGGTGCTGGCGCTGCTGCTGGGCGGCATCGGCTGGGGCAGCCTGCTGTTGCTGCGCCGCATCACGCTCAAGAGCCTGGCGCTGCGGCTGGCGGTTAACCGCCTGCTGCATCAGCCGTGGGTGACCATCAGCCAGCTGGCGGCATTTTCGCTGTCGTTCATGCTGCTGGCGCTGCTGTTGGTGCTGCGCGGCGATTTGCTCGAACGCTGGCAGCAACAGCTGCCGCCGGACAGCCCGAACTATTTCCTGCTCAACATGACCGAGGCGCAGGTGCCGCAGGTGAAAACCTTCCTGCAGCAGCACCAGATCAAGCCGGAAACCTATTATCCGATCGTCCGGGTGCGCCTGACCGAGATAAACCAGCAGCTGGCGACCGAGCGGGTGCATGAAGACGATCCGGGCGGCGAGGCGGTGAACCGCGAGCTGAACCTGACCTGGCTGGCCGATCTGCCGGATCATAATCCGCTGGTGGCGGGCAGCTGGCCGCCGAAAAGCGGCGAAGTCTCGATGGATGAAGGCATTGCCGGGCGGCTGAAGATCACGCTGGGCGACACGCTGACCTTCAGCGGCGATACCCAGGCGTTCAGCGCCAAGGTCA
>JANDJZ010000374.1:0-48120 GCA_027943245.1 Acanthamoeba sp. SK_2022b
CCTAACCCTAACCTAACCCTAACCCTAACCCTAACCCTAACCCTAACCCTAACCCTAACCCTAACCCTAACCCTAACCCTAACCCTAACCCTAACCCTAACCCTGACCCTAACCCTAACCCTAACCCTAACCCTAACCCTAACCCTAACCCTAACCCTAACCCTAACCCTAACCCTAACCCTAACCCTAACCCTAACCCTAACCCTAACCCTAACCCTAACCCTAACCCTAACCCTAACCCTAACCCTAACCCTAACCCTAAACCCTAACCCTAACCCTAACCCTAACCCTAACCCTAACCCTAACCCTAACCCTAACCCTAACCCTAACCCTAATTTGTTAACCCTAAGCCCTAACCCATTTATAAGCCCTAACCTGAAAAGTCATGTTATACATATAGTTAGACTCGCCTCGATGTGCTGAGCACGACGCACTTTATGGCGCATTGTATAAATGGTGTGTTGCAGAGTTAGCTCAATTTTTAGTTACAGTGCAATCACCAAGTATGGGTCCAAATTTTAAAAGTTGTGTTTTACATACCATTTGATAGCTCTCACTGAGCTGAATACAACGCACTTTACCACGCGCAAAACGGAGACACGGATGCAGAGTTATCGCATTTCCAAAATTGGCAAAGTGCCTTGCGAAAATTTCTAAGTCCGCTGGCCTCACCAGTCAAATCAGCTCTCTTGTACTATGAGTGAGTAACCTCAAAACACTTGTATACCCCTTTAACCCCCCCAAAAACACGTTTCCCGCTGTCCGTTTAGCTCTAGCTATTTTTGTTAGCCCACAATTGAATTTACAACCCTTTTCGCCTCATACAAAATTTTGTGAGACCTCTCTGCATACAATGTCTCATCTTCTATGAACGACTTGTATATCAAACTGATGCCTGAATTATGCTCTATCACACAAAATTTAGTTCATTGTATACCGATACGTAATACCAGAGATCAATAAAATTCTTGACAATATTAAATCGAAAATAAATATTGTAAATTGTCTATCTCCGGTACTTGGATAGATCATGAATTTTCAATAGGTGCAACAGATAGAGCGTAAGTTATAGTATATTTACAATACTTAACATTTGGGGTAAAAAAAAGAGGTAAAGCAGGAGACCCACCGGTATACCCCTAACCCTAACACTGCTGACACCAGGAAGGCTCTGAAGGATATGACTTCTGTTCTGGGCAGCTACTTTGGCTTCTGGTCCATGTTCAGAGGTAGAGCCTCTTTTTTTTTTGTTTGTTTGTTTGTTTGTTTGTTTGTTTGTTTGCTCTGTTGGTGTCAACTAACTTTTTTTTTGTTTTTGTGATTTCCCCTATGTAGGTCTTCCAGCTACTGTGAGTTTGCTCCAGGAACCTGAAAGGGTGAAAGAGTACATTCAGTGGCTGGAGGCCTACTATGGGCCAGGTTCAACTGTGTGGAACAAATGCTGGCTGCTCAAGGGTTTTGTCAAGTTCCTGAGGACAGAGCTGAAGGAGGCCACGAACCAGGAGCTCACAAACCTCATCATCTGCAAGAAGCTACTAGGCAGGGCAGCCAACAGGCACAAGCTTCAGGCAGCCAGGAACAGAGTCCTTCTGGCAGATGAAAAACACATACCTGCCAAAGGTTGATTTTTGTTTTTTTGTTTTTTTGTTTTTTTTGATTTGTTTTTTTTGTCTTGTTCGCATTCTGAAGGGTTTCTTGACTTGGGGGGGAGGGAATATTTTGTTGTGCTCTCTTTTTATTTGCACACACACAAACACACATATGACTGACTTTATTCTCTCTCTCTCTATTCATTTTTTGTTGTTGGTTTTATCTTTGGGCTGGCAGGCAAGTTCTTTACCAAGGAAGAGGGCCTGGCCTTTTTTTCCTGGCTGGTCAAGCAATGGGGCAAGCACATGGGGCTGTTCCTCAAGATGCTGAGTGTGGATGAGAGCAAGGCTCTGCCAGTCAAGTCTAAAAAGGGTGAGGAGGCTGAAGGGGATGGCAATGCAAAGGATTCTGATGGGAATGATGCTCTACTTTGGTGGGGGACTCAGGAAACAGGTCTTTGTGAACCTCTATGCAGATCACCTGCAATGGGATGGAGAGAAGGTGAGACCATAGAGCACCTCCACAACAGGTTCAGTGATTACCTGGGAGTCTCTGTCAAGGTCATGAAGACTGTCTATAACAGGTTTGTGTGGTTCTTAACCCCCCCCCCCACACACACACACACTAGATTGTTTGTCAAACTAACAGCAAAGTGTGCACTGGGTGGGGGGGGGGAAAAGACATGATCTCCACAAAAAACACAAGGGTACTCTTCACCTGGCCAACTCTGCCAAGGTAGCAGGTGACCATGAAACCATGTCTGAGATGGAAAAGAAGATGCTTGGTGCCAGCACCTCTGGGGGAAAAGTCCAGAGAGTTGATGTGGAAAAGAGGAAGGCTAGAGAAACTGCTGATGATGCAGATTGGGAAAGCTTGCCACAAAAGAATGAGTGCCAGGCTGCTTGAGGAGGAAGAGGAAGAAGAGGAAGAAGCAGAAGAGGAAGAGGAAGAAGCAAATGCCACTTCTTCTACTGACATGAGCTGCCAAACAATCCAACACAGGTGTTTCTGAACGATTGGGGATGTGTGGTGGAGAAGGCAAGGGAGGTGCACTTCTTGGGGGCACTGCAGCACGCTCTGCTTTGTGTGCTTGAACGGTGGAAGGAGCAACGCCTCTACAAGCCTCAGTTTAGTGACAATCTGGAGATGCTTGTATGGAGCGTCTTCCACAGTTTTTTGATGACCACCTTTGAGACAATTCACCTGCAAGAAGACAAGAGCCAGATCATCAACTTTTGGAGGCACCATCTGGCACCCTCCACCTGGTCTGACATGCTCGCCGCTGCCCAATGTGAGGACTACAATGACCTCAAGATCCACATCCACAACCTCCTTGCTTGAGGCCACATGACAAGCAACAATCCCCTGTTTCTCTCTCTCTCTCTCCTTGCACAGCCTTTTATCTTGAAAACATGTACATGTTTCAGTGTACTTGATCTTGGCGCCAAGCATGGCGAGGAGGTCAACCTTTTCCATGGGCATGTTGTTGGGCTGGTAGAGCTCACCCTCCTACCTGCCCACGCTCCCCAGCCAAGCCAGCACAATGCCCAAGCTAGTGCTGATGGTGGTTGTTATGTATCTCTCAGTAACATTGGTGGCTTCTGGTCATGCCACTCAGTGGCCATGTGTGCGTCTGGCCCCAGAGATTGTGGGAGATAAGGGAAAGGGAAGGGCTGCTCAACATGCCAAGGGGGGAAGACCAAGGAAGCAGGGAGAGAGAAGGAGAGGAGGAGAGGAGGAGGGGGTTATTTCCCCAGCCACTGGATCTCCAGTGGCCAGCCTTTTTCCACGGGCCTTTTCCAGGGGTGGTCCAACAAACAAACAAACAAACAAACAAACAAACAAACAAACAAACAAACAAACAAACAAACAAACAAACAAACAAACAAACAAACAAACAAACAAACAAACAATCAAACAAACAAACTGAAATCACAAAAGGTGCTCTGGTAAGGTACAATCATGAGCATGGGGTGAGAGCCAATAGGTGTAGTCATGGCAGGGTATGAAGATGCCTTGATAAGCTTCTCCTCATCTGTGCATTACTCAGACTGAGGGAGATGGCAGCACTTGCACCTTGGGGGAGTGTTGCCAGTTGAGCTGGGCAATTGGCAGGCAGTTCTGGAGCTGATCCTCTGCATTGTTGAAGGTCAGCTGGAACCATGACCTGGGGTTACTTGGCAGAGGTGTACATTGAAGCTGCCTTCTCCCTTTTTCATTCATCTTCCCTACCACCTTCACCATGAGCTCACCACATGTGCTGGTACCTCTGCCAAGTAACTGATTGACTAGCACTGATCCACAGGTTTGTTGGTGTGGTGCTTGCATCCTTTATTTTTATTTTGATTGCTTACCACAGGAAACACTGGAAAGCACTCCACCTTGCTCTTGGTCTCCATGCATTGGTGCTGGGTAGAGGAACAGCCACTTTGAACAAAACTCAACGCGCAACTGCCAACTGACTCTTCACCCCAAACCAACACATCGACGATAAAGAATAAGAAATCCTTGACATGTTGTGCTACTTTCAAGTCAGGCTGCCAGTAATAACGGCGAAGAGGGGACAGAACCAGGGAGGCCACCCGGCCGAAGCAAGCCTCGAGATCGTCACGTGAGCACTACTCGTCGAGGGCGCGTAGGGCGCTAGTGCGGTCAATGTGGATTACGACGTCGAATTGCTTGGGCAGTACAGCATCAAAATAGTGAGCGTGGATCTCCTTCCTCGGGTCCTTAACATACTAATTTTTTTGTTGTTGTTGTTGTTGTTGTTGTTGGGGGTAGAGGGGTTAGCAGAACCTGCGGCACCAGGATTGATAAGCAACGCGTAACGGAACAAAAGCGCGCGTACCTGCACGCCAATGGCCCTTTCGAGCCGGCTCTCGGAAAGCAGCTTTACGAGGGTTCTGTCAACTGTGGTGCGGGAGAGACGTCCACGCAGCATCCAAAGAGAGCAAGGATGTGAGTCATCATATAGAGATTCGACCCAGCAGGGCTTGTCATACCAGGGATTTCGTTGACGTTGCTCCTGAGAACGACGGCAAAGTCCATTTCATTCTCTTCCCCCTCCAACTCCATCTCACCTTCTTCCTCGCCTTCGGCCTTGCTCTTGTCCTTCTGCGGCTTCTTCTTGGTCTCTGCTGTGGGGGGGGGGTGTCCACCAATCTAAGCCTCGAAGATAAAAACTTAGGCTCGCCCTTACCTTGCTGAGTCGCCCTCAGAGCAGCGGTGTGGAACAGGTATTCGTAGGACTCAGGGCGCGCTTCGTTGATTTCCATTACTTCTCCGGGTCTACTCGTGAGGAACGGGTCAGACACACACACACACACACACACACACACACACACACACACACACACACACACGCTCATGTAGACAACCGCCCTACCTGCCCCACTTGGTGGCTGCTCTGACGGTGCCCTGGTAGGTGGAGAAGCCGATATTAAAGCTCTTGTTCAGGCCGAACGTTTGCCTCACCTGCGCAAGGAGAGAAAGATGATCAGCTTTGGACCGAAAACCGACGCGGCGGCCGCGGATAGTACCAGTTGCCCAATGTTGAACTCGCCCATCTCAGACACAGAGGTGGCCCTGGCGTCACCCAGATGCGAGTTATGAGCCCACACAACTGCGGAAGAGAAGAAAGGTTTGAGAGATAGTATCACAGCGAGCGATCAGGTTGATGCAAACGGAGCGACAGGCGTACCGGCCTTGGGCTTAGGCCAGCCTCGCTTTTCGTTGTAGTGCTGGAGAATCTCCTTGAGCGTGTTGTGCATATGTCTGTCTCGCAGGTTCCACGTGACGGCGCCGCCGGCGTAGGCCTTCCGGTAGTATTCCTCAGCGTCCTTGACCACTACAGCGTTCTCCTGCGCGTAGAAGAGCTGCTCGCCGGCAACCATCCCTTTACTGTTGAGGTATTCTGGACCTGAAGAGTTTAACATAAGAGGGGGGGAGAGAGAGAGAGAGAGAGGATAGGTGGGGAAAAGGGGGACTGTGTTCATAACGGGAGCCCACTCCGCGTTTTTTATCTTCTTCTTCTTCTTCTTCGCTTCTTTCTTTCTTTCTATCCCACGAGCCGCAAGAGAGGCGTACCTTTGCGGCAGATGTCGACGAGCATCTGTACCACGGCGTTCTCGCACGATGGAGTGATGCCCAGCATGACCGCCGCGGCGTAGTCGTGCGGTTCGTCTTTGAACTGGTCTAGCGTGCCGTACCTGCTCACAGCATGGGTAAGCATGTGACGAGAACAGTATATGCAAGAGGACATGCACGTGCAAGGTGACACCAAACCTGCGCCTGGCCAGCTTGGCAGCGGGAGGGTCGATCTCGTCGAGGTAGTGGATGACCTCGTGCGCGGATGTGTACATCGAGTAGAGATCAAGGCCATACACGCCCACGCTAAATCAGACAAGAACAAGAAGGGCAAACAAAAAGTCAGCTTTCAACTAAGGCCTCAGGCCCGATCACACAAGCAAGCAAGCCGAGTCGAACCGCTTCTGTGGGTCCTGAATCCGGCTGTTGTAGTCTCTCAGCCATTCTGTAAAGTTCACCATGATGTGGTTCCTGGCCAGTGTGTGTATACATAAATATACATATATATATAAATGAAAGAAAAATAAGGCACGCACCTCCACATCCTGCACAGACAAAAGGAAACGGGAGAGTTCGCGTGAATGACAAGGCCATTTGCCAGCGGGCCAAGATGACATGCAGGTAATTGAGGGAAAGAAAGGTCGAACCAGGTCGGGAAGCGCTGAAAGTCATTTAAGGCCTCGGCAGCAGTCGCGTCCTCGCGCTCCGCCGGAGCAAGTTGGGCATATCTGTGTACTTCGAATATCAGAGAACGAGCCTGACGCGTATCCAGCACGCGGCCATGGACAATCCACGGCAGAGAACGGACCTGTTGACGCGGTACACATCGGGCCAGTCACCTTCGACTGCGACAAAGGAGAAGCCCTTCTCTTCGATCAGCTTCTTTGTGATCTCGGCTCTGGTGGTGGTGGTGGTGGTGGTGGTGGTGGTGGTGGTGGTGGGCGGGAGCTCATGGGTCAGCGCACACGCTCGTCGCGTACGCGCAACACAGCGCTGTCAATACATATATATTATATTATCACCTGAGATGGTAAAACTCCTCAGTGCCGTGTGTGGCCTCGCCGATCATCACCACCTCAGCATCTCCCACGGCGTTTAAGATGGAGGCAAAGTTTTCTGATAGATAAGGTCAGGTCTGGTCAGAGCGCGCGCGAAACATAAGTGCAAAAGCCGTGCGTGGGTGGATCCGTGGCAGAGATCAGATCGACGGTACCTCTAATAAGCTGCGATAGCGGTAGGCCAGCACTTATGACATCCTCAAAGGGGAACTCCCTCGTTTTGGAGGTGAATCCGGTGGTGCGCGACATGAACGTTCTTAGACTTCGCCAAATTTTCGGAACGAACGAAGATTACGCAGATCTTTTAATCAGCTGCTCAATTGGGAGAGAAGTTGTTGTTGGGTTGCGTGCAACGTTTGAGGTTAAAACGACAGAAGCTGAGCAGTAGCGGGTGGCCATGGCTTGCCATGAAGAGCGGTGTGGGGCAATGTCGGTGGTTTCTTGCCCTGCTGGGGTCCGAATTTCGGGCAAGCAAGCAGGAAATTACGTACGTGGTGAGCCATTCCGGTCATTTCTCAAATCTTTTCCAAGCCCTATTTTTTTCTGATCTGGAAGGCTGGACCTCTGGCGTGCTTGATAGAAACAACAACTAAGTTGTTGCGAATCTATCAACGCCAAGGGCGGGTGGTGGTGGGCGTATGAATGGAGGATAGGAGAAGCATCATCCTTTCAATGATGCTCTTGCGGAAGAGATGGGGATGGCCGCCATCAATGCTTCTTCTTTTCCTTCGTATTCTTCTTCTTCTCCTTCTTGGTCGCCTTTTCGTTCGAGGACTCCTCCGTCTTTAACCGCTTCGATTGGGGCTGCGCAGCATCGTCTTCGGCCTCGCCTTTGTCCTTGCTCTCCTTGTCGGTCCGCTTTCGGTCCCGGCCGTAGATGTTGTTCTTCCTGCAACATGTTGCACGCAAGAAGCCATGTTGAGCTTAACCCTTGTAGTAACACAGGTCTGTATATATATATATATATACATATCGACAACTCTCTACAATACGTACCGTCGCCCCATCTCCTCTTCCTTGGCCTTCTCTCCCTTTCGGTAGACAGCCGACCACTCGAGCGTATCCTTTTCCTCGATCTTGACCTCCTTCGGCCCTTGGTGCAATTCCTGTCAAGCACGATCGTGATGGAGATGAGACTCAACCAGTGAGCCACTTGGCGGGCGGGAGCAATCGAAGAGAGAAGAGCGGCTCAAACAACAAAGAAATGGGTGGGGGGGGGTCTTCTGCTGAGCTTTGCACCTCAATGTTCGGGTTGAACCGGCCAAAGGACATGCGGCCGCTTCGCACACCGGTGACCACTTGCTCATCAGCCACAACGGCCCTGCAAGAAAACAACACGGCCGAGAACACGGAAATGTGTTGGCTCAACAGCAGCAGCAGCGTCGCTCGATGTCGAGAAAGAAAGAGTACGTGGGCGGGATGGCGCCAGCTCCTGGCCGGTGCAAAACCCAGTGCGCCTCTTCCCGGCGTGCAGCCTCTTCCTTCTCTTGCTGAGCGACCAAAAGAGCTTGTTGTCCTCTTTGCATAAACTGCCAATGGGTTAGGAGGTAAGTTGCGCGCCAGAGTTTCCTCATTCTCGTTAATACGCCCGGCCATGTCACATGGCCGCGATCAAGATGACAACCATCTTTAGCTGTACCTTCATGCCCATGAGGTTATTGGATAGCTTTTTGTTGTTGTTGGGGGAGGGGGTCGCCATTTCCGAGATTATCAAATATCTCTCTCGAGATCCGGGCCCGGGAACCAGGAGGATGTGCGAAGTTGTTGTTTTCTTCAAGTGAAGGAAAAGAAACAGCAAAGAAAAGATGAGCCGAATCGGCGCGGAGATTGACGTCCCACAAGGCAAGGCAAAGGCCGTTCGGTATAACAGGCAAAGGTGTGGGCAACGCAAGGCATACGTACCTTGCTGGAAGGGTCTGCGATCAAGCAGGCGGGCCTTTTAGACACTACCCCCTTCCATTGCACGTCGGTTGTGCGTGGTAGTGGCTACTGCTGCCCTAAGGGGTGAGCAGACAGCATAATTTGTGGTCGAGTGGATGGTGCGCTCGTCGCCTGCCCACACCCCCCCTTAAATCAAACATAACCCTTCTCCTGTTTCTCTTGCTAACCCGGTGCTGACTGCCACGTGATGAAGTTAGCTGAAATCTTGAGCGTTTTACCAGGTGCATTATTAATATCACAATCTATTTTGGGTTTTGTGCGGACAAGTGTCCAAGACACAAACCGCGCCAAACAACAAAATGGAAGGCGGCTGCCTGTTCGTTTCCACCGAACCACCACCACACCACCACCACAACATGGAGCGCAGCTTCAGGGGAGTGACCTTGCCCATTGCTGGCGTGTTGATAAACGTCGCACAAGATGCCACGGCCGTTTCCGTGCTGGAGGAGATGGCTCGCAAATGCCCTAGACGGGTTTCGTTGGACTACCGCACCACCCAAGACAGTTTTGGCTTCAGCAGCGTTGTAGACGTAAGCGCTATGGTGAACCTTCCGCCTGACGAGGTGTTAGGCACGTCGACCGGCAAGCCGACCAAGAAGGACGCTGAAAAGGTGCGCGCCCAGCAAATCAACAACCGACCCATCTTAATTAGACTTACTAAACAAACAGGTTATACTTCCTGTTGGGACGGGGACATGCGCAGGCAGCAGCCGAGTCCGCAATAGCTCGACTTATAGATAAGCAAGACCGCCTGCAGTTCGCTTCTACGCAAACGTCGGGCAAGCCAGGTACTTGAAGCTCTCCTGGCCTGCCCCCCCCCCCGGTACAACAACATTTCATGGCAGCACTCACCGGCTAACTGGCGGGGTCACCAGCCGCCCAACGACTCAAAGAATGGTGCGACCAGCGTGGGTATCCGCTCTCTTCTCTGGAGCCTGAATACCACTCCGCTGGCCTGGGCTTTGTCGCAACGGTAGTCAGATCTCCCCATTGCCGACTGGTTACGGTGCAGGGACCAATGTTGCCTGACTCCTCACGCGCCAACACGCACATCAGCTCGTTGCAGATGGAGTTGAGTTCCAGAGCGCCGAGTGCAAGAACAAGAAGAGCGCCAAGCACAACGTGTGCGAGAAGGTCTTAGAATACCTCACCTCGAGACCTCACATCCCAGCGTCCCCCGTCCGCCCACAGCGCAGCCCTGGGCCCAGTCCCTTCAAGAACAAGCAGATGGAAGGAAGCGTAGAGCACATCGGCAACAACAGCGGCGGCGGCGGCGACGACGACGGCGACGGCGAAGGCGAAGATGAGCCAAAGCAACCAAAGAACGAAGGCGAGCTGGAGAACGCCGCCGCAAAAGCAAAAGGGGAGCCAAGGCTACAGAAGGAGGGAGAGGACGAAGGCGAGATGGAGAAGGCGGCAGTGAAAGAGGAAGCTGTGAGCGGGCTGTCGACTCCCTTGGCAAAAGGAGCCGTCAGACCAATGAGCACGAACGAACTACCCAAACAAGTTGTTGTTCGGGCACAGGACAGGAGGCTGGATTCTTTACTGAGCGAGTGGCATCTCGAGGGCATCCATGACATACTCATCAAAGAGAAGCTGGGCTACGATCAGCTCAGCAACCTCTCGCCCGAAGAATGCGAGGAGCTGTGCAAGGTTATCCCGACCTTGGGCGATAAGAAAAGGCTCCGTGATCTCGTCAAGTCTCGAACGCCTAACAAGTGCGAGGTCACGAAATCCAAGCGCAAGCTGGGCAAGGGCAGGTCATCCGAAGTCTTCGAGGGCAGAATGGGAGACCAGAGAGTGGCCCTCAAACTCCCGAAAGAACAGGTCAGCGAGATGGAGCTACGGGTGCTTATGGATTCCAGGTACTGTCCACACCAGTTCAAGTGTCTTGTCTGCCTTTGTTTCACCATTCTCAAGCCCACTTGCGCTTGGTGTTTGTGACCCAGGCACCGTAACGTCGTCCACTATCACGGTACGTGCGACATAATGCGTCTCGCCCACGTGGTGACAAAACGTTGCAGGCATCATGGGGCTGACGCTGCGACGGCAGGCCTGGGGGAAGTGAACGGAAAGACCTATCTCGTCTTCGAGGTACTGCACTCGAATCTCATCGACCTGTTGAAGGCCAGGAAGCAGCTCAGTCCAGACGAAAAGATTCGCATTCTGAAGAAGGTGGCCAAGGCGATGAGGTGAGAACTACTCCTTTGCTGCTGAGCGCGCCTATCTCGTGACGTCACCCCAACTTAGGCGCGCGCGCGCGAGCAGGTATCTGCACGAGAAGGGTTACCTCCACTGCGATCTGGCCGGGCGCAACGTACTGGTCTCCCACGATTTGCGGGACGTCAAGATCGCAGGTGCGTTCTGCGTTCGTCTCCTGTGCGACTACCGAAGAAGATATCACTGCTCACCGCCGAGGCCTTGGCTCGCTTCTCGCTGCTGCTGCTGTTGTTGTTGTTGTTGTTGTTGTTGTTGTTGTTGTTGGAGAATGCAGACTTTGAACTATCGAAGAGCCTGGGAGAGGGCGAATTGTACTACACGTTGAACAGACAGACCGCGCTGCCCCTCCGGACCAGCGCCCCTGAAGTGCTGAAAACCTCCCACGCGTCAAAGTACTCGCTTCTCATGCCCGCCCCCCTCTCCCTCCCTCCATTTCGTCCTATTCTTCGTTATCTGTTTGCGAGAACCCCAAACACGTCGTTCCTCACGCTCGAGGGCCACAACAGGGAGAGTGACGTGTGGTCGTTTGCCATGCTGTGTTGGACGGTGTTTGCTGACGGCACCGAGCCCTGCGAGAACGAGGACGGCGATTCGGTAGCCAGGCAGGTGCGCGAGAAGAAGCTGCGGCTCGGGTTCGACACTCATCCTCACTTTGAAGCGTTGCATACGTCGATCCGAGACCTGTTCATCCGGTGCCAGAGCTACGACAGCAAGGAGAGGCCCAGTTTTGACGAGATCTACAAGGAGCTAAAGGAAGAACAGAGTCGACTCCTCAAAGAGAAGAAGCAGCAGGTGGAGGAGGAGGAGGACGAGGAGTTGGAGGGAGACGATGACAAAGACGAAGAAGACCAAGAGGAAGGTGAGGACGAAGAAGGCACGCTAAAGGGGAAGCAGAATGAGCCGGACGACTACGACTACGTAGCGGGCCACCAGGAGTGATGACTCGCGATTTGTTCGACAAAGAGAAAATATTTAGAAAAAGAATGCCCACCCCACCCCTCACTCTCAGACTCTCGACGCATGTCGTTCGAGACGCAGTTGTGCAGAGAACTCGAGGCTCTAGGGCACATGAACAGCCCTGGCGAGAAGGGCCGCGAGGAACAACATCCCAAGAAGAAGCGGAGAAAGATTATCACGCCACCAAGCCAGGAGGAGGAGTTTGCCACCAGCAATGGGGCCGATGGAGAGCAGGCCACAAGGGGAAGTAGTTCCAGAAACCTGCCAATGCAAGGCAAAGCAGCTGTGGGCGCGGTACCAATTGGGAGAGAACGAGCGACAGAAGGGGGCGGACCATGGATGAAGAAGAGGAAGGAGCGGGTCAAATCCCTGACCCTCCATCTCACCACTATCGATGCCTACTACTCAAGGACCACCTACAGGACAGGAGACGCGCCACCACCCGCCCGTACCTGCCACAACCCATTCATTATTTTTTTTTCATCCCCTTTAATATTATTATGTATTATTATTTGAAAATTAGACAAGTAATACTTGTTGCGGTATCTTTTTTGTTTATTTATTGGTTAATATATATATTTTTTTAAAAAATAAACAGCAAAGACCTTGGCGTCGCTGGTGTACGGGCTGCCAACGTCGGTCTGGCGCCATGCATTGCGGTTCGTTGACAACAAGAGCCTGGCCCAGAGTGTGTGTCGCGTGAGCCGCATCTTCCAGCGGTACGTTCCGCTGCTTTGACATTGCTGTGCATGCATGTGCGTACGTGGTGCGCGTATAGTCTTAAAAAATGGTGGACCCACCATTTGTGTCGTTTTGTTGTCCGTGTCTCCGTCAGGCTGGCCATGCGTGTGCTGCGCGAGAAGGAAAGGCAGGGCAGAATCGAGAGGCAGAGGCAGCGGGCTGAGACCAAGAGCGCCGCCGATCCGAGCCTCTTCTCCTCCGGTCACTTCCTAGGCGACGATGGCGCCGGCGGTGACGATGAAGAAAACAAAGAAATCAACGACGACGACTACTACTTTGCAGTCGAGGATGCGGTGATCGCCAAGCCCGTGGCGACCAAGCCACCCACGACCAAGAACCAGAGGAAGACTCAGCAACCGGAGGTCATCATGGTCCACGCCAGTCCCACGCCCTCGCTGGCGACGGCCACGACGGCGATTACAACGACAAGGTCGGCGAGGTCGCCCAAGAGCCCCACCACATCGTCATCAGTGTCGGCAAAAAAGAGCGAAGTGGCGCTGAGGAGCCCGCGACTGAACGCGAAGAACGAAGACGACAAGAGAGGGGACCACCAAAAAGAACTGGCTCCGCCGCGAGGGCACAGCCGGACGGTCTCCCTCGGCCTGCGCTTCAAGGCACCTCTGGCGCTCAAGAAGCTCTCTGTAGCCGCATCGACGACCACCCCGTCCTTCAATCCTGCCCCGCTCACGGGCAACATCACGCTTCCTCCTCCTCCTCCTCCTCCTCCTCCTTCGTTGTCAACCTCATCATCTTTGTTGTCGCCATCTTCCACTGCTTCCTCCACTTCGCCAGCCATGATGTCGTCGTCGTGTTCTTCATCAGCGTCGTCATTGACATCTGCTCCTTCTTTTTCCACTGCTGCTGCTGCTGCTGCTGCTTCTCCTCCGGATCCGCCGGTGTGTCGACAGCACGCGTTGCTGTGCGCGCGACAGTACAGCAAGGTCAAGGCCCGCCACTTCTGGTCGTGCAACCACCCGCTGCCCCACCTGCGCTGCGGCTTCCACGCGTGGGTCGACACACCTCCCGCCGCCGCCACAACCGGCGTGGGTCACGAGCAGTCGCAGCTGAACGAGAAAGACAAGGAGAAGGGCCAGCCCTCGAGCGATTCGTCCAAGAATGCAATAACGACGACGACAACGACGGCACCAGCCGAGGCCGAGACAGAGGAGTCGACAGCCAAGACGGCACCGCCGAGTCCGACAATACTCGAACGGATGCGAATGCTGGAGCAGCTGCGAAGCGACAGCGCACTGATCATCAACATCTTGGGCAAGCGCCGAAACAGCCGAGAGGCGACAGCGACGACGGGGACCGCTCCAGCCGACCCGACGCCACAGCGGCCACCCGGCTCCAGCGACCCGGCCGTGAGTTCCACCAAGCGGAGGAGGGAAACGCAGGGCGACAAGGCGATGATGAAAACGAAGACGACGCCCAAGACCATAAACGCGGGGCTAACGATGGCCAAGGCCAGCACGCACGCCGCGGTGGAGGTGCTAGTGGGCTGCAGCGAGGACCAGACCGCGCTATCGAAGCACTCCAACCATTCGCAGCAGCTCTTCATCAGCCCGCACACAGGTACCGCCCCCCCCTTCCTTCCCTCCCTCTACTCTCTTCTGATAGGTCAAACTTCGGCGACCGTTGAGTAACGAGGCACGGCGCGTAGTGAAGGAAACGCAGGAGGAGGAGGAGGGAGAAGGCGTGTACGACCTGGAGACGCTGCCCTACACGCTCGCTCCGGCCTCCAATCCCGACTCATGCCCGCCGCTGTCGTTCAATCTCAACCTCGCTCTTGAGGAGCCGCCCCCCGCTCGCGACACCGACGACCGACCGACGCCGCACCAGCCACGAGACCCGGCCTTGCCAGTCGAAATGAAGTCCAACAACCTGGGCCGGGACTACGTCGCCGAGGACGACGTGCTGACGTCATCATCAGTGTCCCCGACCGGCCTGCCGGCTGCCGTGCCGTCGCAAGCCGTTGCCGTCGAGGGCGAAGAAGAAGCGATCGAGGTGGAGGAGAAGGCCTTGATAAGAGGGAATGAAGAGGCGTCCAAGGCGGGAGGCGTCCACGAGTGGAGCACGGAGCTGGACGGGACCGACCCCTATTCCCTGACGGCCTCTTCACACACGCCGCAGACCAACGACAAGAGCAGCAGCGGCTCCACTGCCGCTGAGCCAGCGCGGGAGACGAGCAGCGAGACCGAAGCTGAGGGGAGACCTGAGCCAGCGGAAGAAGCCTGTGACGACCGTGTCGTGGATGTCGGCGAGGAGAAGGAGCAACGCGCGATGGGCGGCGCGAGAGTTGCGCAGCAGTTGCTGGAGTACGAACCGAGCGAAGACCTGCTGCGCAGCAACTACGAACCGACTGGCAGCGAAGAGCTGGAGGCTCTGCGCGCCGAAATGCATGCCCTGCGAGCCCAGGTAACAACAACAACAACAACAACAACAACAACAACAACAACAACAACAACAACAACAACAACAACAACAACACGCTTGTTGCAACACGACATCTAAGTATGCTTTCGTGCGTGTAGTTGGCGGCGTGCCAAACGAGAAATGAGGCCCTGCAACAGGAGAATGAACAGTTGCGGCTTGGCAGGGAGAGGGACAAGAGCCTCCTCTCCTCGTTCCATCACCAACTCACTCTCGCACTTCACGAGCACCACAACCATAAAAACTGACAGTGGATTGATTCGGTGGTGTACAAAAGGGAGAGTGAGAAGTCCCGGTCGCGCGCTTATGGAATGGAAGTCCAGTAGGAGGAGGGCAAGGGCCAGTTGTCGCCCACAGTGCAGAACCCATCGGTCGTCGTAGTGCCGGCGGGACACGAGGCCGAGATCTCGTACTTCTGGCTGTCCTCGATGCCCAGGATGTGTGCGCCGTCGCGCGTGAATGTACGGCTCGGATCGGCGACCAGGTTGTGGAGCTTGAGGAACAGGTGCTTCCCATTGAAGTGCCATTGGTAGCCATCGCCCGCCCACACCTTGGCCGGACTATCCACCTGGGTGGTGTTGCGCCGATAGCCGCTCCACCACGTCGAGTTGACAAAGACGTTGAAGGTCGTGCCGGCCGGATACGGCAGCGCCAGGTACACCGTGCGGTTCTTCATCAACATGGCCACGCCCACGCGCAGGAACTGAGGCGCGCCCTTGTCCAGCTTGAAGTACCAGCCGGTGCCGTCAATGCCTGAGATGCCGGGCCACCGAGTGACAGCTGCCGACGTGTTGCGGCCCTGTGCTTCGGTGTAGTCAGGTCCCCAGAGAGCGGTGTATCCCACATGCGTCGTATTTCCCGGCTGTCGGTGTAACATCGCGCATGAAAGTGTCAGTTGCTGCGCCAATCCCAAAGGGGGAGCAACTGTTGCGTACGCTGCCGATGAAATTGTTGCGGGGGACGGCGAAGTTGAGGGTGGAGATCTCCCGCGAGCCCTTGGGACACGCCCACACGTTCCATTCCTTCTTGAGAACACACCCCGAGTTCCACTTGTACCAGTTGGTCGTCGCGCTGCCCAGGATATAGGCCTTGCCGTCGTTCTTGTCCAGCACGCTTCCGTCAAAGTCAATGATGGTGTAGTAGCGGCTAGACCCGGTGTCCCTGTTCTTGATGTGCACGCGCATCGAATCATCGCAGTTGTCGAACCTCAGATTGGTCGTCGCCGCGATTTGCTGGTGTTGAATGTACGATGTCGGTGTCAGTCTGCCGGCAGACACAATATAGAGAGAGGAGTAGTGTCTAGCGGGGAACCTGCGGCTTGTACTGGTCGCTGTGGGTCATCCCAAGCAGAACCACCTGGTTGGCTTCTGGATCACCTGTGTAGCCTGGTATGGCCTTGTAGTTCCTGAATGTTATGTTGCTCAGGATTGCCGATGACCAGGTGTCGTAGAACTGGAAACCTGGGATATCCAAGGCTTGTCAAATTCGCCAAACAAACAGATAAACCAGTTGTATGGGAGAATAGGCGAACCGCTGCTCTTAGGAAAGTCAAGTGAATGATTGCTATGGGCGTTGATGATGGCGTTGTTCATCCAGCTCTGCGAGAACAGCTGTCCGCTTCGAACGATGTCGTGCGCCTCGTAATTTCGCACCTCCGGCCTATCTCCCCAATGGTTGACGCCCTTGTTGCACAGGAAGGCTTTGATGTTGGTCAGCTTGAGCCAGGTCTGCGTGCCATTCTGGTAGAAGGTCTGGCGCTCCTCGCGTCCAGTCAGGTAGGTCTGCACGCCGTCAGCGTCGTAGTAGAGCCGTCCGCCCACGTATAAGCAACCGCCATACACGAAGAAATAGCCTGACGAGTGCATCGAGTTGCCATCGAATTTCTGCACGCATGCATGTGCGTTGGGAGGGTGGATCGAAACCGCAGTTAAACTACGTCTAGAGGTGTACCAAGGCTGGACGCTGGTCAGGTTTGACGCTTGCGTATCGCGGGTTGGTCCGGGCGAGGCCGGTCGGGCCGGGCAGGTTGGGAAAGGCGAAGACCGACCACCCGCCCGACCCCGTGTTGCCCACGATCGTGTTATACGCGTTCGTGATGTAGTACGCCGAAGCCGCCGTGTCCGCCGGCAGAATCAAGTCGGCCGAGGCCTTGAACGTCTCGCCCTCCTGGCCCCCTCCCGCAGCCTCCTGCTTGATGCAGTGGATGTTGGCGCCGAGGTTGAACGAAAGGGTGTTATTCTCTTCGACGCCCTCCTCGAGGTAGTAGCAGTGACCCCACGCGTTGAAGGCCACGTTGCGGGTCACTAGCGCGTTGTGCGTCTGGTGGAGCGTGAAGCAGCGGAAGAAGGAGCGTTCGACGGCGCAGTCCTTGATGAAGCACGTCGGGCAGTTGCCCACGAGATGGAAGTGGAGGGGATAGCTGCCGAGCACGTTCTTCTGGCCACCTCGGTACACCCGCAGACCCGAGAACCGGCCCACGTCCATCACACGAACCTGAGCCCCGAACTCGTCGTTCTCCGAACCGGAGTCGCCCTGCACCACGATGCGGCGAGAGAGGAGCGCCACTTCGGCCTGTCGCGGTGTGGTGGCGCGAGGAACGCGAAGAATGAGGGTTCATTGACCGGCCCACGAATGAGAGTGAGGAGCTATCGCAACAAACCTGGTACTCCTGGCCGGCGTAGTGGGTGAAGTCGAGTGGCTGGGTGAACTGAACAATCTTGCGGTTGGCCGACAAGGCGGAGATGGTTCGCACTTCGTTCTGCGGGTCGAGCTTGTCCTTGTAGACGGTGGTGGTGACAAGCACCTGCTGGCCTACCTCCCAGTTGACGGCCTCCTGGAGGTAGACGCGGTCGTCCTGAGTGCGCGCTGTCGTGGCCAGGCGCGTCCAGGTCGGATGGAACTGCTTGCCGTGGATGTCCACCCTTGACCCTGCCCCAATGCCGCGGTTAGCACAATTCAATGATCCCTGTGCACGGGTGGTTGCACTTACCGACATAAGAGAAGATCCCTTTGTCGCCACTCGCGGCAGCGCCGGCCCTTGTTCCGTTGAACGTGAGTGTGATCGAAGAGGAGAGACGGCAGGTGGGCGATCCAATGCTGAGCTTGCCCGAAACCTTGATCGTTCGCAGCTTGATCGCAATGTCGGTATCAGCGAAGACCAGCTCGCTGCCGGCGGGGATCACGATTGACTCAAAGTATACCGGCTCGCCGCCGCTTCCGGCGGGCAGCGAGCAAGCCGAGATAAGCACCGACGTGTTGGCGGGCAGAGTAACCACCGAGCCTGGCTTCGGCACTCCCGCGCTGCCCCAGGTGCTGGACCAATGCCACGGCTTCAGGTCTGCACCCGTCACCGCGGTGAGCCATGTCGGCCAATCATGCCGTTCAGACTGAAAAAACAAGATTGGTCGCCACGTACTGGACTTCTTGTGAGGGCAGTCGGTCTGAGGGTTGGGGTCGAGGGCTGTCGAGGGCCTGGGCAACACCACCAGCTCCGAGTCCTTGGTCAGAAGGGTAGGCGTGGCTGGAGGGAGGAGATGAGATCAGTGGGTTACAATTCTAGACACACCTTCGGGAGGGTGCTACATACGGTAGTTGGCCGACACGAGTTCAAAACGGATGTCCTTGAACGAGATCTTGTAGACATTGGTGTTGCCGACTGCCTCGAAGCGGAGGGCAAGACGCGTCTTGTGTGCCCAGTGAGAGGTGGGCACCAGGTTGATGTTGGAGTAATTGTACCACTTGCCGATGGTCGGTACGAGCCCGCCCAACTCGGTTCGGGCGAACGTCTGTGCACGTACGTTTCCGTTGTCGTCTATCAGTGGTCCAAGCTCTTGGACACTCGAGTGTGGTGTACATGCGCACCTTTGAGGAGTTCCATAGGTCGGGAGCATACTGAAGGTTGTATGGCGCAGTGTCGAGGTTGATGATGGTGGCCATAATGCGGGTCAGGTTGCTTGCCTGGTTGCTCATCGAGTCGACACGCATCGAGAACGATAGCTTATAAACGCCATCCGCGCGGAGTGCAGGGATTGAATCGTTGTGAACCAGCCAGAACACCTTATTGGGCCACGCGTTGCTCACCAGCTGGATCGTTTTCTCAGTCACGTTGGGTGTCACCGTGCCCCAGTCTGTCCACAAACGATTAACGACATGCATCGCTCCATGAAAACTTCTGGGAGGTCCAAGCTTATACTGAGTGCAGACGTACATCCCCACTCCCACTTGGCGGCCCACTTGGCGGGCAGGGACAGGTCCTGCACGATCGACCGCGCTGGCCTCACGGAACTCGGGGTACCGGTTGACCGGGTGAGGTCCCCGGCCAGCGGGTTGGCGAAGGTGTATCCAGAGCAGAATCTGTCGCCCGACTTGATGGACACGTAGCCGCTAGCGCGAGTCACAAGAGTACCTCCTTGGGCTGGAAACAAATGAAGGGGAGGCGGAGTGAAGAGGGTCAGAGAACAGCCAAGGAGACTTGGAGAGCGTCTATGGGTACCATTGTTGAGGTTACAGGGACCATAGGAGTAGGAGGTGTTGGGCGAGGTGAGGCTGCAGTTGCCCCCGATCCAAACTTTTGCAGTGGAGGAGAGAGCATTCAGACTGCCTGAGTAGGACGACTGGAATGTGACAGGAGGAGAGGAAGAGTGAGTAGAGGAATCACATGCCAAGAGGATATGGCGGTGATGTTTGGGGACTGCGCACGCTGTAATCCAGGACGACGGTGCTTTGGGTTGAGGTAACGGTAACGTTGGCGGAGGATGACATGTTGAACTTTTTGATCTGAACGTAGCCCAACGCGCATACGGTCGCCCGCTCGAGCACAGTCACATTACTGAGCTCTACCTCTGTCGCCAATGCCCCTGCGACCCCAATCAACATCAGCCCGGATCCCCAGAGACTCTTGTGTCAGGTCCCATACCAGACCTGCAGAGGTCGACAGTAAAGCTCTTAACAGTGAACGATCCGCCCACGAGGCGGCCAGTGAGCGAGGTGATGTTAAGGTTGTCGAAGTAGGAGCCCGGCGGGATGATAAGGTCAGCCGCCAGAACCTGGTGGTTGGGCATCAATGCCACTAAAACCAGAATACACACAACTGCTGGAGGTATCAAACAAAAAGGATTAGTCTTTCTCTCTCACCTCTCAGGCACCACTACGCACCAGCGGTTACCACTTTCGGTCCAAACATGTTGTTCGAAGCCAGTCAGAGTACTCTGAAGTGCAAGAGTGGAAGGGAATATCTTTAGATAAAGTGTTAGCTGCAGTCGGCCAAGACAAGTACTTGGTTGTTGGAGGCTTAATAGGAGGCGGGGCTCCGACCACCACCAGCCAGGCCACCGATCAACTCCTGAAGATCCTAACCAATTGAAGAGAAACCAGAAAAACAGAAGAGGCACACTGCTCCCATTCGTCTCACAACTCCTAAATAAAAACTCACGGCCAATCGCCTTTCATGAAAAGCTGCAAAATATCCTGTCACCCCTAGCGAGATCTTGCGGTTGTCTGGGGGGACTTTTTTTGGGCTACCAGAGAGCTCATACTTGTCAGTTTGTGCCATTTCAGCAGAACATGAAGGCCACAGACTAAAATTCTTGGTTAATTTTGTGTTAACAATTTGAGATATAATTGCCACCCTACCATTTCACTGTGTAATAGCAGTTAATGCAGTTATAATCTTCATGCTGACCAGAATAAAGTTCCCTGTGTGATCTCAATGTTTTTGCCATCAAAGTTACTAAACATTGAGTATTCAGGAAAATGAGACACTGCCCCATCTTGAAATGTCTACAGTTTTCAACAGTCAGTTATGTAGACATTTAGGAAAAAGAGTCACTGTTCCTGAACACTCAGTTAAAGGTCCATAGTTTGGGATGGTGGCAAATGGCGCCTTCCTTTTTCTCAAATGGCAACACTTTATTCTCATTGGACCACCAAGGCAGCTGTTGGTCAGCCAATGAGGGAGGGGATATGGCTGATCTGCCTGTGCTTGGTTTGATTTCATGCTGGCTTAGCTGCACATTAATAACAATATTTTTTTTTCTAAAGGCAAACAGTGCAAAGAAAGCTTCTGTGGCGCAAAAAGTTTCACTAGAGTTTCGCCAATGGAGCAAGAGTGCAGCACGGCGAACAGCAGCATTCCGGCGATGGACGTGAAGGACACATGCCCAAACATCGAATGCTGTAGAATATCGGAGGCCGAAGTGGTACCTGCATCGGCAGCGTCTGCTGAAGATTCTGTTGCAGCTGCTCCGGCAACCACACAGAAAAAGCGACGATTTGTCGGTCGCAAGGGTCGTACTGCTGGTGCTGCCAGTTCAGCTGCCGGAGGCCCCTCCACAATCGTCACCACCGCCACCACTGCCTCCGGTACATTTGCCTATTAATTATTACCTTCCCCACATTTATTACGAGGATGCAATTAATCACACGCTTCTTTTTCCGTTGTTGGTGCCAGGAGGGTCGAAGAAGGTGTACAGCGTGGCCAAGGGCGTCCCGCCAGAGATCGAAAACGACCCCAAGCTGAGGAAGGCCATGGAGCAGGTGCGTCAGCGTAACTCACAACGTGCAACATCACGCGCACACGGCTAACGTGCCTGCGCCTTCCACTTCCGTGCACAACAGCTGCCGTCAAACTACAACTTTGAGATCCCGAAGACGGTGTGGCGATTGCGCGAGAAGGGCAGCAAGAGGGTTGCCCTCCAGTTCCCCGAGGGCCTCCTCGTCTACTCGTGTCTCATCGCCGACATTCTCGAAGAGTGCGACCACGCCCGCCCCAACCCTCACCTCACGCTCCCGGCCTGGTCTGCTCCCCCTTGACGCTCTCCACTGCACCACTCACCATGCCCCGTCGGCAGATTCGCGGGAGTGGAGACGATAGTGATGGGGGATGTCACCTACGGGGCGTGTTGCATTGACGACTTCACGGCCAAGGCTCTCGACGCCGATTTTCTCGTTCATTATGGCCACTCCTGTCTCGGTAGCCATTGTGAATTATTTAATTATTGCTTTGGTTTTATTTATTTAGGTTATTTTATCGTTTGTTTTGTGGGGGGGGGATCCGCAAGGCTGACTTGTTGTTGCGTTCTCAGTGCCGATCGATGTGACGGAGATGAACGTGCTGTACGTGTTCGTGGACATCAAGATCGACATCCTGCACCTGGTCGACACGGTCAAGCTCAACTTCCCCAAGGGCGCCAAGCTAGCCATGGTGGCCACCATCCAGTTCTCCACCTCTCTCCAGGTCCCTGACCTCCCACCGCCCGTCCATCCTCCCACTCCCAAACCGGGCCCTTGCGCTCACGCTTGTGACTTGTAGGCGGCCAAGCGTCTGCTCAGCGCAGACTACACTGTGGACATTCCGCAGGCGCGCCCGCTGTCGCCCGGCGAGATCCTGGGCTGCACGTCGCCCAAGATCAGCTCCATGGGCTATGAGGCTCTCGTGTACTTCTCGCACGCACGCCGCTCGTCTGCATGTGTGCCTGTAGCTGATGCGCGCGTGCATGCGTGGGTGACGCGTGTGCGACGGTGGCGATGGCGAGGGGCAGTTATCTGGGCGACGGTCGATTCCACCTCGAGTCGATCATGATCTCCAATCCGCTGCTGCCGGCCTACCGATACGACCCCTACAGCAAGGTCTTCACCATCGAGAAGTACGACCACGCCGAGATGAAGAGGATACGCGGCGACGAGGTGGAGAAGGCCAAGTCGGGCAAGAAGTGGGGCATCATCCTGGGCTCCCTTGGGCGGCAGGGCTCCCCCAACATCCTTCGGGTAGGTGGCCACGCGCGCGCGCGTTGTCGTGCCTGGCTCGAGTCCCGCAACTCACTCGCTCGATTGAACCAACACGGGTAGCACTTGGAGTCGCTGCTGAATGCACGGAATGTGCCCTACATGGTGGTGCTTCTCTCCGAGATCTTCCCCTCGAAGCTCGAACTCTTTCCCGACATCGATGTGTACGTGGCGCTGTCACTCTAGCGCGCGTGTACGTATGTGTGCGGTGTCAACCTGACACGTGTCCGCTTGTTTGCTATGTTCTCTTGCCCAGGTGGGTGCAGATTGCTTGTCCGCGCCTGTCGATCGACTGGGGCTACGCCTTCGCCAAGCCCCTGCTCAACCCCTACGAGGCCGAGGTACCATCTCGCCTCTCCCCGTGCTTTGCATGCGTGCTCACCTTGGCGCATCCCTTGCCTTGGCCAAGGTGGCGTTGGAGGGCATCGCGTGGCAGGAGACCTACCCGATGGACTTTTATGCCAAGGACGGCGGCGCTTGGACTGTCTACCACAAGTGAGAATGGAAGGCCTTCCAGCCCAAGCCTCTTTTTTCGCCCAGTTGGGTGTCGTGGTCTGCGGCAGTATTCCAGGAAGGTTCCCAGCGTCGATCCTGTTCTGCTCGCACTTCGACGGCGTGTTGGCTCGAGGAGCAGTCTTCATTCTTCGCCTTTAACTTTATTTTAAGGAAGGGGGCGCTACGCCCAATCGCGGTCTACACTTGCTTGACCGGAGATGGGGACACGGCAGGCCACCTTACACGGCCATCATCATTTCTGCAGACACGAAAGCGCGGCGATGATTAGTTCAAGGTCATGGCTATCCCACCCAAAGAGGACGTAGTACTGTCGGCGCTGGCCTGGCCCTCGCCTCTGCTCTTGGACTCGTTAAGCTCGCGCAGGATATCGCCGGTGATGGTGTGGTGGTTCTGGTGCTTGATGAGCTGCTTCACCTGCGCCTTTTGGTTGGGCGTCATGTCCTCCTTATACCTATACCTCGCACGTTCGTTGATAGTGAGAAATAGAGAGAAGCTCGTCGGGCTTTGTTGTGCCAAACGGGAGAAAGGGGGGTTGGCCGCACCTTTGCACAAACACGAGGAGTGCCTGGTGCCAGAGCACGGGCAGCTTCCTCTCCTCCTTGATGAAGCCGACAAAGTGGTCCACCAGCGCGTCGATCACTCGGTAGGGCAGCGAATACTTTTTGTCCAGCAGGACACGGATGAAGATACTGTTGGCACCTGGCAGAGCGTCACAACGGCAAGAACAGCGCACGGCACATTAGCGTAGGCCTTGTGTGTCAAGCTCGTACGAGGCGGAAGCGAGTACCAGAGTAATCCATCTGAGCGATCTTGAGCAGGGCGACGGCAGACTGGAGGGCGGGGATAGAGACCTTGACGATGATGCTGGCCACGATCGTGGCCTCTCGCAGAGTGCAGTTCCTGGACTGCAACGTTCAAAGCCAGAGGCGAACGACGATTGGAGAAGCCACGTGTAGACACGTCAGCAACACTGAGACCGCGAATAGCAACAACGAATCCGACGGAAAGTGTACCTCGCAGAGAGGGAGCACAATTCCCTTGTAGAAGGCAGCCGGCTTGAACACGGACTTCTTGAGCGCCATGTACAGGTGCCAGTTAAGCTTTTTGTTCTGTTCCATGTCGTTTCTCACGTGAGGCAACAGGATCAGGTTGTAAAATCGCTGCGCCATCTTGGCGTTGAGGTTGGACGCGAAGATCTTGGTGGCAGCCGCCACGGCCACTGGGCTCCAGTTATCTGTGTGCAAAGAACAAGTCAGTCGTAAGGTAAAGTGGACAATGATTGTTGAGAGGTGTCGAGACGCGGGTGAATAGGAGGTGAGACAGTGGTTTGAAAAAGCGATAAAGGGAAGAGAGAGAGAGAGAGGAGAAAGAGAGGATCAGGAAGGCGGACCGGGCTCGGTGAGGTAGAGGATCTCCTCCCAGTTGGTGAGCGTGGGCACCATTTTGAACGCCTTGGGCAGCTTGCCCGACTTGTATTTGGCCAGCAGCCTTCCCACACTGTGTGAGGTTTGCAAACACACGGCGTACAACAGTTTAGTCCAACGGGCAGGCAGGGCAGACCACAATAAAAGGGAGAGACGCAGTACCCACGGTAGACTTCAACCACCTTGGGGTTGAGCCTCTGCAAGGGAGGACCCTCCTGTCCTGCACGCGATAAAGGATATGAGAACGTGAGGCAACGTTGGGTTAGGGGTTAGGGAAAGGAGAAAGCAAGGACGCACCCTCGCGTGCCATCTCCATCTCCTTCTCCTTGATCTTCTCCATGATGATATCGGCCAAGGTCCTTCGTGGCTGCTCGGGGGCAGTCCACATGGCAAGCGCCTTCTCCTCCTCCGGGTCGAGAACGACCTCCTCCAACTCGTAGTCCCCCTCATCCTCATCAAAATCTTCTTCATCTGAGCTTTCATGCTTCTTCGTGGTGGTTCTGACCTTGGCCGATACCCTTTCCCGCCTCCTATTCATAAATCGCGATGAGTTATCAAATCCCTTGAATCTTCTTCCCAAGTAAAGAGCTGGGGCAGTGTAGCGCACTCTTGTTGGGCCTCCTCTAGCTGCTGTTCCTTTGCCATAGCAAGAGCCTTCTTACTAAGAGAATCGGATACGAAATCCTGCAGTGGCCAATAGACGAAAAATTTACAGGAGGTTGTGAGGAATAGGCCTTAAAATCGAACCCGGCATGCACAAACCTCTTCCTGCTGCTTGCGGCTGTGTCGCGCGGCCTTCTCCCTGGGCTTGGCTCGCGGCTGCACGTACTGCTCCTGCTCCTCGGCCCTGGTGATTTGAGCCGCAAGGGGCTCATGGCGCTTTACCGTCTTTCCCTTTCTCTCCTTTGGCATCTTTTGTTTTTTGTTCGACACTTCTGTGGGCCACAAGGTGATTACTCCTCTTGCGTTGCGAGATGGAATTGATCGGAACGATGCAAGAGAAATCGACAAAAACGAGCGGAGCGGAGAAAGAAAGCAGAACATAAGGAAATGCGAAAGAATTGGCATTTTTTTGCCCAGGAACCCCGCCAGTGGGGTTTTACATGTAGAACAGGGCTAGCCAGCTGTTCGAGAGCAGGCCTCCGGAGGCGGCCGAACAGAGACTGCGCGGGGTGCCGGCAAGGATGATGGCCTTGGTGGCGTTGAGCACGGCTGGGTGGTTGGGCAGCTCAAAGTGATCCACGTTGGGTAGTTCGGTGTTGGTGAACGAGTGGCACCGCATATCTGACCATATCTTGTTCGCCTCGTTGGTGACGTACTCCTGGTTGATGTCGCCCAAGGCGAACAGCAGATCTGGCCCCGCGCGCCCCAATGAAGGAAAGACAGGTCAGCAGGCGATCAGGTGTGGTGAGTGCAACACAAAGAGCACATAGGTACCAGCGTAGGGCAGGCCAACGGTGAAGTCTTCCAGCACGGAGCCGACGACAGTGGAGATGTTGGAACCGAAGAAATTGTAGACCGGCACCTCCGGCAGCATGTCCGGCTTGACCAGTCCGTTGTACTTGGGGTTGAGGATTGGGGCGAGCTGCAGCCCACTGTCGGCCCACAGTTGCTCGTAGTCTTCGGGAGTGTAGTTACGTTCCGGCGTGCGAATGATGGTGATTACTTTTTTGAAGGTGGCAGGTTGCGCAGCGGAGAAATAGGTTGAAGGCCATGTCTCAAAAGTAGCAGCAGCACTCGGGAGGAAGGAAAAGTCGACCACCGAGAGCCCCTCCCACAGCAAAGATGTCATCAGTCCTCCGCCAGCCCAGTTCCCGGCGTAGGGAATGAACCCGGCTGTAGAAGTTGAAACCAATGATGTGTGAGTATACCAACCCCCCCCCCAAGAGAATGAACAAGTGAATGGGAGCACGCGCACCGATGTACTTCTCCCTGAAGTCGGCAGTGGAGTGAAGCAGGAAGTACTGAGCGGCGATGGGACCGTTGGAATGGCCCACAAGGTAAACCTTAGTCTTGCCAGCGGCCTCGTACGCCCGAACAACGAGCTGCCGAGTGTCTTCCATGAAGCTGGTCCCTGGTATGACGTCGATGTTGGGCGCCATGCGCCAATCGAAGCAAGCCGCGAGAAGGGTCGAATTCCTCACGAGGCCAACCTCCTCCATGGCCTCGAAGAAGGGCTCGTAGAATGGCGCACACGCCGGATGGCCATAGTTCTCAAGAACTACACTAACGCCGGACTGTTCGGAGAAGGTTCCGGTCGTGTCGTCATAGTTGAGGGCGAGCAGATTGGTCATGCAGGTGAGGTTGAACCCGTCCTGCTCATCCGGGGCTTGGTAGTGGAGGGCGTAGGAACCTGACGTGGGACAGCTAGGCTGGCTTGTTTGATTGTTGACGGTGACATTGAAGACGGAGAGGCTGTAGCCTGGAAAGAAGATCACTGGATGAGGTGCTGCCATCACATGGCCGACGAAAGCTAACAACATCAGCACGAGTATAAGCCTCATGGTTTGCGTGTGTGTTGTGGTTGTAGGAGGTAAGCTCAAGAGCAATGGAGAGGCATACTTCCAAACTAAACCCAACACAAGTGAAGTGCAAATTGCGCAATAAGGGAGTTCCGAAGTCCAACCGAAAGGCTGGTTCGGCAATCTGGTGTGTTCTTGCGGTTGGCCATTTTACCGCACTGATGATAGGCCTTGCTGTAGCGTTAACTCCGAAGCTGAACCTAAAGTTTGGAAGCTCCAATGGGACGATCTGATGTCCAGCCAATGCGCAGGGTGCGCCAAAGCAGACAAATTCAAGGCACAGAAAGTTGTGGCAGGAAAAAAGGAGGCACCGCGCTGTCAAGAAAACAAAATTGCCTGATGATTTCCTTCTTTTCGCCCGATTTTTCTGGTAAACCCATAACAACTGAAGAAGTCCATAACACAATTAAATAAATGAAGAACAAATTCCTCGCAAATCGGGTCTTTGGTAGTCCCAGTTTGTGTTTAGTGTGTCAGCCATCATTCTGTTCATTTGTTGGTGTGTGTCTCCAAAAGGGCATTATAGGCATGTGGTAAGGCAGGGTTGCAGGGATCATAGCGTTCAACACTTCCACCATTAGGTCTGCAGGTAGTCTTTTATTTTTCAGGATGTTGAGGCATGCAGTGCCTTTCTCTGGCTCTCCACGATTGGTCTGTTGCAGTCCAGTGCCTATGGCAAGCAATTGGTCTGATGCTGTGGTGGTGTATCCTGATTTCTTTTTATTTATAGACATGTTGTGATGGTCATAGTACTGGACCAGTTTTTGGAATGTGTTGTTGATGTCAATCCAGTTCCTTCCTAGTAGTACAATGTCATCACAATATCCTAGGCAGGGCTATTTTCATTTGGCTTGCAGATGTATCCTGCTTTTTTGTCCATGGGCAAGCCCCAATGCAAAGACAGAATTTTGCAGCCTGGCAGTTAATAGTTTTAGGTGATGTATGGTCAGGGGTTTGTCTCCCTTCCTTTTTATGCCTTTGTGTCACAACACCAAACCACCTCCCCACTATCTGAATGACAATGGAGATGCCTACCCCAGCAGGTTTTGTAAGGCCACCTGTAAATTTAACTTCATTTTCACAACACAAAAAAACGACCCTCCATTTTTGGCGCCCTTCAATAAAATGAGAAATTTTACCTCATAAAAATCCATCTTAAGGCACATAACAAACAATTACCCTACCAAACATTTTGTAAACTTAAAATTACAATTGTTACTTGGTCTAAAGCTGGTTAATTCACCAGATAGCACAGTGTTCCTGGAAATGAGTGCCCAAAAAAACGCCAGTCACTTTTGACCTCTCATTTGATAATAGAGGTACCTTGAAATCTGTACATGAAATAGTTAGAACGGACCACATACACATACACAGGAACTGAGTACCTTTCTTGGTGAACTCCATGACCTTGCCCCTCCCCTTACATTCATCAAAGACCATGGTACCAAGGAGAGCCTTGTCTGTAGTTACCAGATTTCAGAGGTAGAGTGGTGTGACTGGCATGGCACACTCATGCTGGGTGTAGAGGTCCTCAAGCTTCTGTCCGCTCCTGTGCCACAGCCCTTCTGGCTCCAGTTTCTGGATGACACCAGTGTAGTTTTGCAATTTCTTAACTTAGTGTCAATGAAAGCCAATTTCTTTACTTAGTGTCAATGAAAGCCAACAGAAAATGCAGAGCAAATGCTGCCAATGTATAAAGATGCCCTGGACCAATAGCTGCCCATGCAAACCCCAATGTCCAATCATTGCTGGTGGGTGGAGTAGCTGGCACATCAAATATCGTACAGGACTGCACAGGAAACATGCACTTGCCTTGGGGTTGAGTTTGATTCATTTACCAAATTCCTTGAAATCACTTGATGATCTTCTTGGGTGCTTCATCCAGTCATGACAGCAGCCATCAGCATTTAACCATCATCAATGGTTATCACCATGTCAAATCTTGGATGCATATATAGTCAACACATCCTTTTGCATGTATTCATGAACCATGCTGATGGTGTAGCTCCTGTACCTCATGACTTAATGCTGCACTGTCATGCATGTGCAGGTGGTGTGTTTGCACCTGCCTCATTGCCTGCATCCTTGCTGATAACATTGCACAAAGGTTTGGCATGCTTGCTTGCCACCATTGTGCCACACATTTCACCTGCCATCTGGTCTATATGTGTGAGCATGTGATGTTGATGGCCTTATTGGGGTTTATGCTTGCCATACCATTGCATATATGTATGCCATGCTCTGGAAAAACAGGGGAAATAGGTTGATAGGATATTTTTAGCAAGATATCTTGTATGGGTGAAGGGACAGATAAAGGGTAGATATGAAGCTTCAATTGTTGATGTGCTTGCAGCACAAGGGACCAACTTGAACATTGCAAAAGGGTAGCACCAGAATAAAACCAAAGAAGGCTGTATTTTTAAGTGTCAATTAAACATTGTGGTCAGAGTCCTCAGACAGGGAGGTCTCAGGCTCATCTTCATGGAAGCCTCCTCCTCTATATCTTGGTGCTTGTAGGAAGAAGTGGAAGAATGGATTTGAACCTGCAGATAGGGCCAGGCAGTTGTAGCATGTCTGTAGTTGGTGGAGTGTTTGAACTGGAGCACCAAAACTCTACCCACTGACAAGATGCAGCACCATGGGCCAACTTTGCACTATGTTTCTTGAATGTTGTCTAAATGGTAGATTTGGTCAGTTTGGACAATAGAGAAGCTGGGGTGCATTCTTGTGGTCATAGAGGTGGCTTGTGTTGATATGTGAACACAAATGGAAGGCCTATCATGACCATCCTCCTTTTTTTATTCATATTTTGGTGTATCATGGTGATTGCATCCTTGGCTGTGGGTATGCTGGGGCATTATGTAACCTCCAGAGAAACGCATAGCAACACCTTGGGCAACACCAAGGGCACTTCCTTGCCCTTTTACCGTCGACCAACCCACAATCCGGGATAGTCGCGGTCATCCGCGGCAAGTTCCTTGCGCACGGCTCTTTCCGCTTGTAGCTTCATTTCAATCAAACGGAGAGCATGACTTCAGGTAGGGTGGTGTGGGATTTATTTGGTCTTGGTCGAATCTCAAACCTCTTCATGATCGTTGTCAATCTGAAAATGCTGCTTTTTTTTCATTTCAATTGTGACTTTGTAGGGAAGGGCGCGAAGAAAGGAGCGGAACAGGTTCCGAACGCCTCCTCACAAGGGACTGGGCACCAACTCTACAACAAGCAGATGGACACTCACATTTTCGGGTCAAGCTCCGTGGACGCCATCTTTCGCGAGGGCTACATCAGCCAGAAGGGACTTGCCAATCTCGCCCACTACAAATACTCAGGGTCCGATCTGAGCTTCCTCTATAACCTCGTCCTTACCCACTACTTTGACTGGCTCGTTCTCCGTATGCCACTCTGGATTGCGTACGTTGCTCCCCACGCCACTACGCGCGTGTTTTTCTTCATTTGTTGCTGCACATGGAGCAGAGGTTCTCACTATTGGCCCGTCGCGTTGTTTGTGTATCTGACGCGCAGGCCCAACATGTTGACGCTACTCGGCGTTTTGTTCAATTATGTATTCTATTTCCTCCTGGGCTACTACACGCCCCACCTCACGGGCGTGGCTCCCGCGTGGGTCTACTTCGTCTCCGCTTTCTGTATCTTTGCCTATCAATCGCTCGACAACATTGACGGCCGCCAGGCACGACGGTACCGTAGCCACGCTCCAAACTGCATCATCTCGCTCGAGATATTGTTTTTAATCATTTGTCCCTCCCCGGGGGGTCTGATCACAGGACCGGTTCGTCCTCTCCGCTGGGCGAGCTGTTCGATCATGTGTGTGATGCCGCCAGTTGTCCCGTACGGGAATTTGGACCCTTAACCGACAGCCTTTATGGTGGTTGCTGTCTATTTAACAACTGCGGCTCACGCTCTCTGTGATCACAGTTGTTCGCGCTTTCCTTGACGGCCACGCTGCAGCTTGGCCCGTGGTATGGCTACGCCACTCTGTTGTCTATCTGCTTGCCATTCTATTTTGCCCACTGGGAAGAGTGCGTCCCCTTCTGCTCCTTGTGCCTATGCTCTCTCGAATTGCGCGGGCCGCTCCTCCCGTGCAATTTATTGGCGCCCAAAGCAATCCCGGCCCTCTCCCGAGCTGCTTGATGACATGGCTGGGGTCCCCCGCTCTTGAAGATAGCCGTCGGCCCGTGTTTCCACCCTCCCCACGCCGACGATTATGATTCGGTGGTCACATTATTTCGCACGCGCACATTTCATTTTACACAGCGCACGGCCTTATGTACTTGGCGTGGTCGTTCTTCTCTGTGTCTAGGTACTATTCTGGCTCGCTCGTTTTGGGCAAGTGGAACGGGCCCACCGAAGCCCAGGTCCTGAGCATGGCGCTCTACATCGGCACTGGCATTGCCCGTACGCCACCGCCTCCCAGATCGACGCCCAGCCACATGCACCGCACATATTCCTCCAAACCTCATCTGTGCTAATCGCGCCATGCATTCATTCATTCATTCTGCAGGATGCTATGACTATGACTTGTGGTCGATTGGTCTTATTGGTGAGATTAGCATCGGCAGCGCCTTGGCGATCAGCTTCTACGTGGGCGCCGTGCTTACCTGTGCTACTCAGTACGGCCAGTCTCTCGGTGCAAACGTGCGCGCGTGGTGTCTTGGCGGTTTCCTAACCACGAGCGGTTGGGTGGCAGCATCGGCAACGTCGTCCGAATGCTCAAGCACCGACCCGGCGCCATCGTCAAGGCGCTGCTCCAGCTCACTCCTATGGCCGTCGTCGTCGGCCTCGGAAGCCTGTGGATCGGGCTCTCGTGGGAGCTCTTCCTGGCACATCCGCGCACCATCATGATGTCGTGTGCCATGGCCTTTGTCTACCTTGTGGTATGGTTACATGCTCCTCCTTCGATGACTCTGCTGTAGTGAGTGGGTTGACGCGCGATTGTTACCCTCTCTTCAGACTCGGCTAATTGTGCAGCGCATCTGCTCTGAGCCTATCCGCATCTTCTACGTCATTGAGGTTCCCTTCTTCGTTCTGTCGTTCAATGCGATCTGGTCGCGTTGGTTTATGCTGTGCGTCTTCTCACGCCTGTCCAAGAGAGACGATGACCGTGCTGGCTTACCTATGTTCCATCATGTTGGGGTCGGCAACAGGACGCCGCTCGTCGATGAAGAGGTGCTCATGTGGCTGTTCCTCGCGTACTCGGTGAGCAACGTGCTATTCCTGGGCTACTCTCTCATCAGGCAGCTCTGTGCGCACCTGAAAATCAACGCCTTCACCATCCCCTACCCTCCGCCTTCGGCCACCAGCAAGAGACTTCCCGCCAAGCAGGACTAAGTTTGGGCAAATAGGCTATGATGGACAAGAGGAAGAACAGATACTCTTGTGGCAGAGGACTCGTGCTGCCTACCACAATTTAGCGCATCCGTTTTTTTTTAACCACACACACAAAAACCAGAAAAGTGGGCTGTGCGCGAAACGTGCAACCAGAAAACGCGGGAAGGCTTTTGGTCTGCTGGCAAAATCAAATTGGAGCGTAGTGGCCACATCTTGTTCGCGAAGATGGAGGGTGGCGGAACTCCCCTATCACGCTACGAAAAGACGAATCACACGTTACTGGAAACGATCGAGGGCCTGCACCATAGAATCGTACATGCACTGGTACAGTGCTGATTTGCACGTCCATTTAGATTTACGGTAAGAATTAACTTTTCCACCATGGTTCAGCCCCAGCTGTTAGAAAGAAATCATAAGCGTTTCGTTGCCAATCTCTCGGAGTACAAGCCCTCTTCGTCTGCATCGCTCGAAAAGGTTCGCTCGGGCAAGGTGGAGCTAGGGGGCAAACTCCAGTCTATCAATGCCAGCGAGCGCGATTTTGTGGTCAAGTTGAGCAAGCGATTGGTGCGAACGCCTTCTCTCCGCAGGGTCTCATGGTGCAACCTCACCGTATTGTGTGGTGCCGTTGGCAGGACCTTGATGCCGTGGAGGCGCTCAAGATCTTCCGCAACTACATGAAGTACGAAGCTACGGGCCGTTTCGAGTATGATGCCGAGGCGTCCTTGCATGAGGTACTCCTGTGTTCGCGTGTAGCCTCTCTATCTATACCACGCCGGTGAAGCTTACTCCCTGCATTCTCCTCCGCCACTTGTAGGTGATGCGGCACTACTACTCCGAGAGGCAGGCGCTGCTCAAGTGTGTGGCGGCCATCTTCCGCATCGCCTTGGGAAAATCCAATCCACCCATTAAAGAAGCAAGAGATCGGTTGCTGGACCCCAAGAACAAACTTGCTCAGCGTATGTTCGGGCTATTCCAGAACCTGTCAGATGAGCCAGTTCCTCAGCAGAGATTGGTACGGCTCACCTCTCCGCGCTCTCTTCGGGTGAACTCTCGCGCGGCAACGCCAACGCATACGATTTGCGACATATTCCCAGGAATCGAGGCAGGATCAGGAAGCCTGGGTGCGGAACAACCTTGAAGAGCAGAGTCTCTGCCTGGATAATCTATTCCTCATCTACTACTCCGAGGCTCCAGTCTTCCAGCCGGAACTGATTCTTCAATACGCACAGTATCTCAAGGTTAGTAGAAATGGGGCCTGCTGTACTTTCGTCTCGTTTGGTTGTGTATCTCATCGGTGAGTGTCTTGCGCAGAAACACATCGTGTGGAACCGAGTCCATTCGCTGCTGGGCGAAGAAAGCCGACCCCTCATGAACAAGATCTGCGCTCAGTGCGTCTTGCTTCTGTTGGAACTTTTCAGCCTAAGCGACATCAGCGTGGACGGGGAGGCATCGGCCGGCAGGTAAACAACATTCTCGTCCTCTTGGCGATGCGCAGCGCTGATGGTTCGTCGCCGCTCATTCGATGCTGGTGTGCACTAGGCTCTCGGCCGAGATGCGACAGAAGCTCGAGAAGGAGTTTGAACAGTGGAAGGACCCTGCCCACGGCTCAATCCTCTTGGCTTGGGCCTGCACAGTTCGCGTCAGGTCTAACAATGACAATGCGGCCGTACGTTGATTACCAATGCTTTGTGTGGCCAGGTCTCTGCCAGCTTACCTCAGCCCTGGCCTCTTGCTCGCATAATAGCCCTTTCTGCAGTGGGCTAAAAGACTCGGCGCAGTGCCGTTCCTCAGCGCGATGATCAAAATCTTCCCCAGGAACCTCGTTCGTGTCACCTCCTCGTCTCGTTTACGTATATACGTAGACATTGAATGTGTATCCCTTATACTTCCTCCGCCGTCAACATCAGCCAATCCTTGCGGGCTACAAAAATGTCATCAGCGAGGTGCTCACAACTGCCTTGACATGCTTCGACCTCGAGGCCGTGGGAGAGTTTGATCAACTTATTCAGCTCTTCCACGACCTCTATTGCAACGAAGAGCAATTATGTTAGTACGATTCCCCTGAGTACCGTAGTCTTTTGGCTTGTTGTTCGTTTCAAGCTGTTGGCTGACCATATGGTTTCGTGCAACAGTGAATTCCTGGAGGAGAACTTCTCCAACAAGAAGACCAACGCTCTTTTCCACATCGCGCGGGCAAACTTCCCCCACGAGTTCGATCCGTTAGTTCGGATGTGCCTAGCATATACCGCGAGCTCGCGCACGGCCGACATCATGTTTAACGAGGTCCAAAGGCTGAATTACTTTACCATCTCCAGGTGCGTCCCCACTTACACTTACTGGTGCCATACGGCTATTATCTCGGTTGTCAGCTGGTACTCATCTGACCTATCGTTTCATGCGGCAGGAGCGAACTGCCGGCGGATCTGCAATATCTTACTGGATCACGCGTGATGACACTTCGTCCCGTCCATCTACTAGGTCTTGTCATTCCTCCCAACACCAGGGGCCGAGTGTACACTGTCACTGGTGACGAGATCATCCAGTTCGAGGTACAATTGATCGCACTTGAGCCGAGCTGGTAGCGCCCGCTCACTATGTTTCCATCCTGGTACGCGTGTACGTTATGGCAGTTCAATTACTCTGGATGGACCTACTTCATGGGAAAGATCGCAACCCTGGCTACCAAGCTGTCCAACCGGCAGCCCACATCAACAACGGAGATTGAGCAGGTGGCGCTCATCCTTCAACTCATGAACCAGCTGTTTGCCAAGAAGGAGGAGTTGGTCGGCAATATGACCAGAGATCTCAAGGAAAGAATGGGAAGGTACGATCACCAGGCGCAAATACGCGCGACAACGCGTAGGCAGATTGGGATAGGCATGGCTGATTTGTGTGTGTGTGTGTGTGTGTGTGTGTGTGTGTGTGTGTGTGTGTGTGTGTGTGTGTGTGTGTGTGCGTGCCTTAAAGGAACGCCAACTTGCTGCGTCAGCTTTTCACCTTGCTGCGTGCGGCCTCGACCTTGGCCTCTTCTTCCCCAGCCTTGCTAGCAATGTTGGCCGCCTGTGTGCGGTGCATCAACCGCTTCGCCAGCAGCCACCCGCTTCAGGTGTGGGAAGAAATACGACGCGGGGGTGTACTGCAAGAGGTCCGTTATCCTCCTCTCTTCATCAAGGTTCCTCTGCCAACCCGCCGCTGAATTCTCCCCTTTTCTGGCGATCATTCAGATGTCGTCCTCAATCAAAGGCAAGCCCGACGCCGACATTAGACAGATCCTAGCGTTGGAACAGAGGAACGGCCTCTATCCGATCACCATCTCCTTCCTCAACCTCCTATATACACTTCTCAGTTATGCTCGTCAGTGGCACCTCCCAGGTGAGCCATCACCTTCTCCCCAATCCATGTTCCATGGTGATAGCTACGACGACGATGATGACTGATTGAGCTTGTACGTGAAGGCGACAAAGCGGACATGATGGAAGAGTACGACGAGGACGTGGATCAGATATCCTTGGAGGATTTCCATCCGTGCCTGTCCTTTATCAAAGCCGACCTGTTCGCGCACTATGACTCTTGGCGCTACCAGAAGCCACGCCAAAAGCACAAGATTGGGATTACGGTTCCTCCCCCCTCCTCTTTGCTGCATTGCAAACGTTTTGTGCAGGTGTCTTACTGTGTGACGCGGCCGTTACAGATCATGAACGTATTTATTGATATCCTCAGCGAGGACACCACCAAAGGCATGGTAGCGAGGCCGCTGTCGACACCAACAGTTACGGATGTAACCAAGTCCCCCATGGTCAAGTACCAGCCGCTGACACCCGCAGGTATCTTGCCCACGTCTGCTCCCACGACGTTTGGCCTCTCCCGTTTGGTTTTCCTTTTGATTGCTTGTACGTCAGCTTACCTGTTATGCCAGGCACGCCATCCCGCGCTGTCGTCGGTGCCACTCCACTGCGCAGATCCCCCGCTCGCGGCACCACCGAATACCGCCAGGCGGCTCTTGCGAGCAAGCAGCGAACGAGGTATGCCGTACCAAATTCATCTTTCAAGCAAATGGGGCGCCTGATTCGTGATCATGTGCATGACATGATTAGATACATTACTCTCAAAGAGTCGTTGCTAGCGTCGCTCCTGGATGATCGCTCGTTCCACAGAGTGTTGCTCAAGACAGCAGCCATCGGTAGGCCACCTTCCGTCACATGATTCTTTTTCTAAAGTTAAAAATGGCTCTGCCTGACCATGAAGCCACACAGGTCTGCCTCAACTGGAGAAACTCAAGGACAAAGAAGGCGAGGCGTTGCGCCGCCTGGTGGTCAAGTCGCTCAATATCCTCGAGTGTGTGCTTCAGAGCAAGGAGACACTCCAGGCTAACAAAGTGATCGCAAGCACAACTTCGTCGCTCGAACACTTCTTGCTAAGCATGGAAACGACGGTGTCCGCCAGCGCCCTGTATGCACAGGCAGACATTCCCGGTACCAGCATTCCGTCCATGCGAGAGAGAGAGAGAGAGAGAGAGTGTGTGTGTGTGTGTGTGTGTGTGTGTGTGTGTGTGTGTGTGTGTGTGAATGCCTCTTCTGCTTCACTCACTGTATATCCCATTCAGATAAAATGAAAGGGTTGCGTGGCCGAGAGGTCAAGGAGGTGCACGTGATTGCGGTGATTGCAAACTACATCAATGCCAAGAAGCGAGGGGCGCGGTCGGTAGATCTGCCCTTGCACGCGACCAAGTACGTGCAGCCCCTCCTCAAAAGCGCTCATGCTCTTGCCGATTGCTCGTCGTGCTCACTGGTCTGCCCGTCGATACAGGCTGCTCTCGCTGCTGTGCGGCATTCGGCTTGATTCAGGCTTTGCGGCGACTGGTGCTCGCCCACCGTCTCTGGTAGGCTATCTTGGAACGCAAGCGGAAGCAGTGCGCGACGCTTTCATGACCAAGTTGAACGACCCTCTCACGAACGAGGTATGGCATCTGGCGTGTTGCACAGCCGTTCATGTGTTAACGAGCGGCATTGTCAATCAACACCGCAACACGCAGGACTTGAGGGTAGCCATTCTCCAGCTCGTGGAGAAGGCGCTGCGCCACCAACCCGGTCTGGCCCTGCTGTTTATTAACATTGACGCCAACAATGCCAAGAATGGTGATGCTGGTGAGAACGTGCAAGAGTCGCACAGCTGCCTTAAAATCATCCGCAAGATGCTGGCCAACAACCGGCACAACCTATCCAGGTGCTTGTTCCGTTTCGTGTGTGCATACGTGAACGATAGGCGAACTTACATGTTCACCCTCGTTCTACAGCCTACCACGCCTCTTTGCCGAAGTTGCCTCTCTCCTGGCCTCACTCTGGCGAGCGGCGCCGAGCCACCAGTCTATCATCAAGGCACTCCGGGAGAGCCCAGACTTCTGGAAGCAACTCACTGAGACGCTGTGCACCTGTATCGAGCGGCACCTGCACGCCTTCAATGTGCACCACGCACCGGCCCCTTCACAAACCAGCAAGTCGCCTAGCAGCGCCAAGGGGAAGGAACGACGAGCAGAAGACCTCGATGATGAAGGAGGCACGAGCCCTTGCACCGCTCTTGCTACCAGCGTCGGTCTGGCTTGACCGTGCAGCTCATCATGTCTCCCGGCGTTGTACAGTGATGGCAGGAGATACGTGCTACCGGGTGGCAATCGCTGCCAACGTGCTGCAGATTCTGGCGCAGGAGATATTCCATGTTGACGACGTCAGCGACCAGCTTGATGCCTCGCTGCGAGAGCAGCTGAAGCTCCTCAACTCCAAGGAGAAGCAGGATAAGTGGTTCGGCGACATCACTACCCATTACTACAACCGCAAGCTGCTTGGTACACATAACCGAACTCATGTACCGACAGGCTATACCCAATACTCACCAATGCTCACGAATCGTCAATGGCAACACGTGAATGCAGAGGAGCTCAGGGATCAGGTGAATGCCTTTGCTCAAGCGTTGTCGCACCGGGACACCAGCGCGGTGGCCACCCCAAGCCGAACGGCGCAAGATTTGGAAACGATCCGGAGCACCATCGACGCCTTCTTGCCTATCACGGTACGTGCCAGGCCAATGTAACGTGGAGCATGAAACGGCGCAGCATTGACAATGCAGTGTGATGTCGTTTTCCGATAGGAGGGCAAGCGGGAGTACGGCGTGAATTACTATTACAACACGTTGTTGCTCCAGGTTAAACTGAACGCGTATATCCACTATGCGCTACAGCCCGAAGGCGACGTCCTTGCCACTCCCAAACACGTACGCTGCCACGCACGCCACCGCTTATGCGCTTTGGTGCTCACCGCTTTCGTGTACCTTGTCGTAACACAGACGAAGCAGCCGGGTTTCGATGCAGTCGCATTCCTGCAAACTACACAGCTGGTGAACAACATGCTCTCCATGCTCGACGTTCAGCTCGATCTTCTTCATGCTTGGTACGACACTGCAACCACACACGCACCAAGTCAGCTCAATTTCATCTTGGCATTGCGTGTCTTCTGCCAGGCGGTCGTTCTTAGAGATCACGACGCTCAAGCAGACGGCATCTTCAGTCGCACCTCAGGTATACCTGGTCTGCCATGGGAATTAATGTGAGCTCTTGAGCTTGACCCAACAGTTTGGAATTTTCGGCAGGTGTCGGCGTCGCTTATTCAGCAATTGGCAGCGGCGGTGCAGCATGAGGACAAGCAGGACAAGGTCATCGACCAGCGGCTGGAAGAGATGTGCAGCCTGCTGTTGTTCTTGCTCAAGCACCACTATGCACGTATCAAGAACAGCCAAGCAAGCGCCAAGGACAAGGAAAAGGAGGGTAAGTCGCACTCTCCTCGAAACAGAACATGACTCTGACGCTTTGTGCACACATCAGCCGAAAACGAACTGTTCCCTGTGGCCGACGTGGCCCTTGGACTTAAGGAGGCGCTGTTGCGACGTAGCCTTTTGCCCGCCGCCGACGTTCCGTTCACCTCTTCCCTCCTGGGCAGTCTGCTAGTGCTGCTCCGCGCCCAACACAAGGAGTGCGTCTTGTCGATATCTCATGGTATGTTGTGGCGTCGTACGGACAAAGGCCTGATGGTCTCTTCCCTCTGTCCTTCTTTCAGAAAATCGACGCAGGCTCTCTCGGATGTGGTGTCGCCACTCCTGCCGCAGGCGTTCGAGCTGATAAAACGACCTGAGTTCAACAACACGTTGATCGCCATTCTGGAAGCGCTTACGCTCAAGACAAAAGGTACACAGTCACCGGCTATCCTTTCTGGATCACACACCACACGGTGCAGGCTGTAACACTCGCTTGCGTTTCGATATGTGCGCAGACAAGACGAGGCTGTACGACCTCTTGCAGCACTTGGACGTATACACCAAGTTGGTGGGGATCCTTAACCAGTCACTGCACCTGGAGGAATACGAAACCTCGGCAGCCATTGCGACCCTCAGCGAAGCAGACTCGGCCAGGGTGATACTGACCGTGCGGGAGAAGCAAAAGACGGCCGAGTTGGTGCTTCACTTGATGTTGTCCATGTCTGCCGATCCAGTCATGACCGAAACGTTGGCGCTAGCTGGAGTCATGCGCGTGTTGAGCAACAACACTCTCCGCGCGTTCCAAGAGATGCACCTCACCTATGCCAACGTACACTCCCTCACCTTACCAACAATACTGTATTGGCACCATGCTGATTCCCTCCCCCCCCATGTAGGGCAAACGGAGCAACTGGCATCGACTGTGGTGCCTCATTCTCACTCTCACGACAGCCATCGTCAGGTACTCTTAACAGGCCTTTTTCCACCGTTAAATTCGCGTCAGGGCCAGGTGCTTGACGCCAGGGTTTGCCAACCACAATTAATCATGTCTCTCTTCAGAACTCTGGCCCGCAGCGAGGCGCTGGTAGAACAGGCCATCGAGTTCCTCGCGATCCACAACGTCCTCATCTCACGCAGCATCGATGTGCCCATCGCCCCGTACACGCTTGCCCAACTGGACGAGGCCGAAAGAGTTGCGTCGCTCCTCTACGAGCTCGGCCTGCACTGGAAGAAGTGGTACGGAGAAGGGGCGGCTTTTCACTTGGCATGATCGACTCTGTCGTGTATGCTGACCTCCTTATTCACCTTATCAGGCGATTTATGCACAGCAAGCTCGCGAGCCACTACCAGGATCGCATGCTAGGAATCGTTTACAACCTGGTGGTTGCGCTGCAGAGTGATCAGGTAATAATGCTTGCTTCTCTCATGCGCTTGCCTCTGTCGACACCAACCTGTTGTTGTCTGTATCCAGATGGCTGCGTTCGCCCAACCGGTGACGAAGAAGCAGAAGATGCTGGCGCAGCCCGTCGTCGTCGAATCCGCGGGGCGTGGCAAGGAAAAGCAGCCAAGCGGCGCCGAAGTGCCAACGGACGCAGGCGCTGCGAGGCAGTCGAAGGGCGACGCCACGGAATTGCGGCCCTTCTACCTCGTGGTGGCGCATCGCATGCACCACATACTGCACAACTGTCTGTCCTTCCTTCGCGTGGTAGGACCGCAGCTGTCGCCCACGCTCCTGGTGGCCAACCGCGACAACCAGCTGCAGCAAATTGATTGGGATGCCTTCCGGCCGCTCTTCGAGCCCGACCTCTTCTTCCAGGTGCGCACATGGCGTCATCCCACACACGACGTCCTCATGGCGAGAGAGCGCTCAAGCTCTACTTCCCTTTCTTCTTTTGCAATTGCTCGCAGGTGCCCTCGCTGCCTATCCCCTCGAAGCGAGCCGGTCTGCGCGAAGACGACGACATGCTCCTCGACGAGGCCGAGGAGAACCCACGCCTCGGCGGCTTCAGCGCGCTGTTCGGCGAGCCCCCTCGACCCAGCCTAGGCCTGCTCATCAAGGGTGTCCTCCAGGTAATGGCCCCACCCTTCCTTTCTGCTTTTTTTGCTTCGTCTTTATTTGGATTGATTGTTCGTGTGCCCTGTTACCTGTTGGGGGATACGCGTATGCAGGTGTGCGCCAGTGGCGTCAAAGACGGCATCCTGCGCGAGGGTCAGCCCCAGCAGCTGCTCGTCTACACGGCCTCGCTGGTTGACAAGCTCACGGGCAGCGCCACCGGGCGCGGCCCATCGCGAGGCGACATCGCTGCCACGCGTTCGCTCTACCAGGCGCTCAAGAAGATCAGCCTCCCGCTCCAGGACCAGCATCGTGTGCTCTTTGATGCCATGCAGGTGATCCTCTACATACTCCTGAGCCACCTCGTCATCTACATCCACGGCAGGCAGCGCCTCTCCAACAACGCCAAGGTAACCATCCCCCCCTCTCCCAATCTCGCGCTCTCTCCCCCTCTCTCTTTGCTCTTCGCGCTTTGCGTGAGGTCTCCATCCAATGTTCGTGGCCTCGCCTACCACGCGTGCACGCAGGTGAATTTGGGCATGGAGATGGAGGCGTTCTTTGGGCGGCTGGAGCGGGACCTCAAGCACAAGCAGGAGCGGGGCGACGTGGCCGAGCAGGTGCCGCCGGATGTGGTGCAGGACTACGTGGCCTTCTTCGGCCGGACCAAGTCCTACTTTGAGCAGCTCCTCAATACCTGGGAGACCGGCGGCTACGGGCCCATGGGTCGTCGCTGGTGAACATACCCCCGCAAGTAGAGCCGGGGTCATAAAACCAAAAACCCAGTGGTGGGCCTGTTCTTTGGGAATGGCGATAGGGCCAACAATGTGCTCGCCTGGGGCGGAGGCACAATACGGGGGCATTGAACCACCCCTAAATGGCCAACAGCAGTCAGGCCCGAGTTGAGTTTGGGACTGGCAAGCCAGCTTCTTTGTCGATAAAAGAAAGAGAGCTGACGTCAGCAGAAAGGATAACACTTTTGAGGCTGTAATACGTGGGCCTGTTGTCGTAATTGAATCAGAGTGAGGCCGAGACGAGGCTTGCAAGATGGCGTCCGGCAAGGGCGCATCCTCTCTCAATTTTGACCTCTACATGGAACAGCTGAAGCGGTACGCCGAAGGGATCTCAAATCTCATAATCAACTATTATTTTTACGATTTGCTGGCAGGGGTGAGGTCTTGCCAGAGCGAACAATTAAGCAGCTATGCGATAAGCTCAAGGAACATTTAATTTACGAATCGAACGTGCTCAGTCTCTCATCGCCGCTCACCATCGTTGGCGACATTCACGGGTGTGTCACGCCTCCACAGCGAAGAATATATTCTTATTTATTATTATTATTATTATTATCGGTTTATCATTACTGAAAAATAATGGTATTTCGTATTGATTTGTGCAGTCAGTTTTGGGACCTTCTGGAGCTGTTCCGGATAGGTGGCAACCCGCCAGACACCAACTACCTCTTCTTGGGCGACTTTGTGGATAGAGGGTAGGCTCTCGCCCTTCTTCTGCTCTGCACCTGCTTTTTTTTTTATCACGCGACGGACCTGACGTCATGAGCAAACGCGCGCAGGTACTACAGCGTGGAGACGATATCGCTGCTGGTCTGTCTCAAACTCAAGTATCCCAAGCGCATCAACCTCCTCCGCGGCAACCACGAGTCCCGCCAGATCACGCAGGCACGGCCGTCTCTCTCCTTTCCTGGACACACACACACACACACACACACACACACGCACACACGCACACACACACACACACACACAATGGCGATCGCCAACGATCGGACAGTGCAGGTCTACGGGTTCTACGGCGAGTGCATGCGCAAGTATGGCACGGCCAACGTGTGGCGCTACTTCACCGACCTCTTTGACTACCTCACCATCGCAGCGCTCATCGACAACAAGATCTTCTGCGTGCACGCCGGTATGCGAATCGCCTCCTCATCAAAGCGCTGCTGCTGATGACGAGCGCCCGGTCGTGATGCAGGTCTGTCCCCTTCGGTCGTCTCGCTGGACCAGATTCGAGTGTTGGACCGATACAAGGAGATCCCGCCCGACGGCCCGCTGGCCGATCTCGTCTGGTCCGACCCCGACCCCGATCGGCCCGACTGGACCCCCTCCCAGCGGTACCCGCTTGCTCGCCTCCCTAGGGCCCTATCGGCGTGCATGTGTGCGTGCGTGGGTGTGCGAAACGTCGGGCAACACGGGGAAGCTGAGACTGTGTGTATCTGTGAGAACAGAGGGGCCGGCTACACATTCGGGGAGAGTGTGGTGAAGAAGTTCCTGGAGAGCAACGGTCTCAACCACATCGTGCGCTCGCACCAGCTCTGCATGGACGGCTACCAGGTCCCCTTGTCCTCTCTCGCTCGCTCCCTTTCCTCCTATGCCTCGCCGACGCTCTGAATGCGATGGCCGACTGACTTGAGCTTCGGTGCGGCGTGTGTGACGCGTGTAGGTTCTGTTCAACGATCAGCTATCAACGGTGTGGTCGGCACCCAACTACTGCTACCGCTGCGGCAACGTCGCGTCCATCCTCGAAGTCAACGAGCAGCAGGAGAGGGTTCGATTTGATGCACCTCTCATAGTTCAATCCCTGCCCTTGAACACTGACACGACACGACACGACACGACACGACACGACACGACACGACACGACACGACACGACACGACACGACACGACACGACACGACACGCAGTATTTCAACACTTTCTGTGCAGCCCCGGAAAGCGAAAGGAAAACGCCTTCCTACGACACCACAAAGGAGGTAACCCGCATCCCTCCCCCTGTTTCTCTTCCCAAGTCTGACCTGCCCTCGGCCTTGCGCGTACGTCTTCCCACGCAGGTGCCGGACTACTTTGTGTGAGCTTTTCGTCTCCACTCGTTGAATGACACGGAGGGAAGAAGGTGCGCATGGAGAATGCGCGCCCTGTGTAGGCTGCGACCGCGCGACGCCTGTGTTCACACAACAATTGTATAATTCACACGACGTGTCCAATCCTGGAGGTTACATAGCCGGACAGACGTTGCATGCGAACAATAAAAAGATGTTAACATTCAATTTAAATCATGGGTCGAAATGGTTTACAAGGCGTCATCGACTTGCTCGCCCTCGAGGCCGTCAAAGTTGATGGTGTTGGAGGTGGCCACGTTCCGTCGATGCCACCAGGCCACGGCGGTGGCCCCTCCGAGCACGAGCAGAACCAACAGCACCGCTACGGGGACCACCACCGACACCGCCACGATAAGCGCCGTGTTGGTTCTGCCGCTGCTGCTCCCCTCCTTTCCCTGGCCCACGAGCAATGATAAGTCTGCCTCACCACAGACCCCGCACAATGACGATCAGATCACTGAATGCTAAGAAAGTAGGTGACAAAGAACGTGCAACAAAAGAAGAAAGAACGAAGGGGTGTACCTGGGTCATAGTACAGATACGCCCCAAAGTAGGGAAACTCTAAATCCACGGTGGAGTCGTTGACGTTGGCGGAGAAGGCGATGGGAATCTCTTCCGTTAGGCTGGCGTTGGCCAACTCGCGCTTGAACGCGAACTCGACGAGCCGCACGTTGGTCTGCACCTCGGGTTGGCCCAGTAGCTCGAACGTGGTCATACGCGCCTGTGGCACGCCCACCAGCGCCCGGTAGTCGGTGAAGGTAGGGCGAATGTTGATGCTCAAGCGCAGCGTGTTGTTGGTCGCGCTCCACGGCCACTCCAGGAGCGATAGGGAGAACTTGGCCAGTGACGGATCGATTGCGAACGAGTAGTTGGAGATCGACGAGGAAGTCGGTGCATAGGTCACGTTGTAGGCATCCTTGAAGAGTGTGAACTCCATTTCAATCCTGGTCTTCTCCGAGAACGAGCCGGCGAAGAGCGACGAAGAAAAGCCAAAGGTCTGGAACGACGAGCCGCCGCTCGACGGCTCCTTCTCAACCCACTTGCCGGTGACCTGGATGTCCGCTGTGCACACGACCCTACCCTCGTTGTCGATCTCTTGAATGTTGCCAAAGGATACCTTGGCCTTCACATTGACCGACGCGTCTGTTGATAACACACATACACATCAGATGAGCTGTGGGTGGTGACCAACTGTGGGTGCTTGCCTGGTCGACCGTTGGTGTTGGCGGTGGGTACGATGTCGAGGTTGGGCGACGAGGCGTTTAGCTGGAGCGTGAGCGGGACCAGCGCGCTCTGGTTGGAGTAGATGACCGGATCAGGCGGGGGAGGCACCGCTGGCCCGCTCACCGCACGCACAGAGGTGCGACCCAGGCCCACAAGGTATTGGTAGCTGGTGTAAAAGGTCACCCGCCACCCGATCCGCTCGAGGAACAGCGGACACACAAACACGCCAGGAGACAGCGAGTGCCCTGCGACAGACACAAGGCGTGAATGGTGTGAGTAGCCATGTGCGGAAAGGGAGCCGAAATGCGTGTACCGAGATAGAAAGGGCACGGCTTGAAATTGACGGGATTCACCGTGTCTACAGTATCGTCGTAGAACTGGAAGTCCACGAAGGTGACCCCGCTCACATTGTGGTCGATCCGCGCCAAGACGAGCCCTTGCTGCTGGGTGTTGGAAGCGATGACGACCTCGTCCTCGTCGCCCAGCAGCACCACCGGCAGTCGATTGATCTGGCACACAGCCTCGATGGCCACCGACACTGACCAACAGATCAGTCGTCAGCCCCACTCACTCGCAACGACACATCGGAAGGGCTCCACCGTACCGTTGTAGGAGTAGGGCACCGAAGTGATGACGCCATCGTCGCAGTCAAATGTGAGATTGTAGAGCACGTGTCGCAGCACAACCTCACCCGCCTGGGTAACGCGAAACTCTGCCCCCGATTTGCCCACTCTTGTTTACAACAACCATTACCGCTGTCAAGAGGAGGGACCAAGGATGGCTTCGTACGTTTGTTGGGATTGGACAGGTTCGGTCGTTCGTCGTTCAAGAATTGGACACTCCCCGACGCCGTTGCCTCCACCGCGCAGCTCCCTGTGGCCACAATCATGAGAAAAGACAAGATCGAGGAGCACAGCTCAACCTCATGGAGATGCGGTGCATGCGAACCGTTGGAGGTGATATTGGCGGGGCCCTTGACCTGGACAGCAACCCCTGATGAGCTGATAGCTGCGCTCTCCGCCCAAGGAGAATTGACTGAGACCACAAATGTAAGCTGTAGAATGGGGTAAGATGCACGCACCGAGCATCTCGGCTTCGATGCTCAGCCCACCAACCACGGTGAAACTGCGGATAGGGCCTGGCGACGCCTCCAGCAGCAGCCCATGCCCTTCTGCGGTAACAGCACCACCACGGTGGGTTAAGTGCGGGCCCACCGTGGCTGAAAGAACAGTCTATGAACGCACCGGTTGAGTAGGCGGTGAGGGGTCCTTGGCAGACGGTGTCGCCATAGACTTGATAGATGCCGTGGTTTCCTGTTTATTGTCACCATCGCGGTAGTGAGCGCAAGTCTCTATTTATGATCTGGATGTGGCCAGTAGTGGTACCCGTTCCCGAAGCATGCACAACGAGCGAGCCCGTCGCACTGATGTTGGAATGCTCGCTGTAGATGGCATGTGTGCCTGATCAAAGGGCCGAAGCGAAGAGAGGTATCCATGAGCACACCATGCCAGCACAAAGGAAGGAAGGACACTGGTAAAGGCCAAGCGCCACACCTCCAGCCGAGCCAGACTTGGCTGTGACCGTGTCAAGGGTCAGCAGGGACACGTTGACCACCTGTATGCCGTGGCCTTGGGGCACAAAAGGATAGAGTGAGTGAGGGCAGCCTCGGGTGTGGTAGATTGATCGCGTACGATCAAAGCCAGAGCTGTCGACGATAACGCGAGTGAGGCTGGCCGAGTTCTCCACGTCGAGGCCGCCAAGAACGGTGACGTTGGTCATCGCGATATCGGCGCCGGTAAGCCGCAGGGCTTGACCGAGCGCATTTATCACAATGCTTCCCGGTTCGCCCATTCCCCTGAAGCGGTGTTGATGCATGGTTATGTTGTGACAATACAACAGTTGTTGGAGTAAGTGGTAACACTGTTGGAGGAGACCGGCACGTGATGTTGAGGCGGCTAGAGGCCAGGGTGGCGAGGATGTTGGTGCCGGGGAAGTCGTAGGTGCCCGGGTAGATGAGCATGACGCTGTCGTCGGCCATGGTGCTGATCACTGCGTCGGCAAACGTGTCCGAGCACTGGATCACATCCGTGCTGACCCCGCACGGCAACGCCACCACCGTTCCCTGTGCCTCCGCAAGCCCAACCCACCACACCACCAGCCCTGGGCCAGTTTTGTGACCACCCCAGGTTGTGGAAGGGAGGTGTTAAGACATTTTTAGCTAAACTTCTTCATAAAACGGAGCCAAAGCAGTAGGATGGGTATACCTGCCGTGACCAGCAACAAAGGATGATGCATCAACAGGTGCTGTCCGCTCTCTTTCAACTTGGTCAAGGTGACTTCACCTTTGTTAATGGTACGGACCTGGCGGCGCGCCCTGGTTGGTCAAACTCTCCGCGGTAGACGCAGAAAGCGAAAGGTGTGGGCGGGGGTTGAGGCAACCAACTCAACGTGCGTTAACGTTTTTAATTGCAGCAAGCCCCATGGGCGTGCCCCTCAGTTCAACTACAACTACACGCGGACACGGCCGCGGCTATC
>JANDJZ010000375.1:0-45379 GCA_027943245.1 Acanthamoeba sp. SK_2022b
AGGCCGCTTGCTGCTCGGCGCCGGGCGGGCCGGGGCGCTGTGGACCTCTGGGCTGGTAGGGCCAGCCAGTCTCTGTGCGGTTCACCGCACAGACGCGCACGGGTTAGCAGGCGCGCAGGGTTGGGGCCAAGCAGGCGCCGGAGCAACAAGAGGCGAGAGAGAGAGAGAGAGAGCGCGCGCGCGGAGGCGAAGCGTGCGACTGCGGCGGGAGGGCCTCCATGGCAGGGTAGGGGCCGGGAGGCGAACCGTATCCGCCCAGTCGCCCGCGGCCGCCTGCAACAGAACGTGTGAGGACACTGTCGAACTGCGCTGAGCAGGACGAGCCCCCACGCGTGGTTGGCGCTGCATACCGCCAAAGGCACCGTAGGCCGACGCTGAGGAGTCGGCCTTGGCGGCGGCGGCGGCGGCGGCGGCGGCAGCTCGTTTGCGTTCTCTGTTCTCGCGTCGCTCGATTTCTCTGCGTTCCCGCTCCCTTTCGCGCTCGAGCTCGGCCTCTCTCCGCTCGCGCTCGCGCTCTCTCCGCTCGGCGTCGCGTCGCTCGGCTTCCCTCCTCTCGCGCTCCCATTCGCGCCGTTCGCGCTCCTTGCGCTGCTCCTCCTCCTTGCTCGCCTTGTGTCGCCGCAGCAGCGAAGCAAAGTCGTCGTCGTCGTCCACCGACGGCGGCGGCTCGTCCACGTCGGTGTAGCCCTTGTCCTTGCCCTGGAAGCGGCCCCGACGGTGTTGCGGTTCTGGCGGCGCCCGCCTGGACTGCGACAGCGAGGGCGACGACAACTCTCGCGAACGCTCTCGCGTTGCACTGGAGGCGGCGGCCCGTCGCAGAGAGAGAGAGAGAGAGAGAGTTCAATGAGCTCTTCTTGCTTATCGGAAACTGTGCTGCAGTCGTGCGCGCGTACCGTGTCGCGTTGGGACTGAGCTCTGGCGTGCCTGTGCCAGTGGTCTTGGCTGCGTGTCCCGAGCTGTGGCCGCCCGCTGGCTCGTTCGGCGACTGCAGAGGCTGCGCGGGAGCACTATTGGCGCTACGCGGTTCTTCGTGCCTTTCTTCTGCTGGTACCTCTACGTTCGTGTTTGGCTCCACGTTCGTGGTGGCCGTGTGGGCTGCTTCCTCTGGTCGCTGCTCTTGCTGCCCGCTCCCTTGAGTGCCGCTATCCGAATCCCTCGATGCCACCCCGTTTGCTCGGGGCTCCTTCGCCTGAGATTCTGCTGCTACGCGTAGCTGGTGATTTGCGTCGTGGCTGGGCGATTGAGAACTATCTACTTCGATCACCTCGGTTGGAGCGTGAGATGGAAGAGCCCGCTTTTCCTGTTTGATGTCTTTCAGCAGAGCTCGCTCGTCCTGTTCATCTTCACTATCGTTTTGCTCTTGCTTGATGGCAACTTCACCGTTCGCAGCCGCTGTGGTGAGGGCAAGGGTGACAGCATCCAAGGATGTAGAAGTATCAAGCAGCGACGTGCTGGGGGCTGATAAGATGGTTGCCGGCTCGGAAGGCGAAGAGCTGGTCGACACCGGGGCTGATGCTGCCCGAGGAAGAGAGGATTCCTTCGTGATGGCTTTCGTGGGGCCTGTTGGGCCGAGCTTCCGCATGCTCTGAAGGGCCATGGCTCGCAGTGCCTCAAGCGAAGATGGCAGTGCAAATGCAGCCTGCTTCGGTGGCACCACTTCCTCTTCGGGCAACTCCCCCTCCTCCAATTCGCCATCTTCAAGCTCCTTCTCCATCGTGTAGCCAAAGATTTGGCGATTATACCGCCTGCGGATGGCGTTCGACAACAAAAAAAGCCTGCACTTTTTTATTTTTATTTATATCAATATAGTAAAAAAGCGGAAAATTGCTATTCAAAGCAACAAAAAAAGGGATCCGATGGATCGCTCTCGGTTGGTGTTCGTTTACGGAACCCTCAAGCGGGGCCACCACAACCACCACCAGATGACTCACCCACCAGGTAGGCCTAGCGCGGCTCTAGTGTCACGTCTTGTCATATTTTTATTTATATTTTTTTCCTCAGGTAGCGCGAGGTTCGTGTGTGGTGGAAGAACAAGGGAGGAGCTGCGGTTGGTTGTCGCGCCACCCTTCCGTTCGGTGTTCTTGCTGCCTCGGTCGCTCAAGACCTCGTCCCTGCTCACCTCCACTTCGCCAGCGTTGGAAGTATCTCGAAGCCATCGCGTAACAGGTTCGTCCCTACATTGTGGCCACAAGCTCGCATCCCACTGTTGTCTGTCCTGATCGAGCCAGTCTACACTGCGTAGGGGAGGTGTGGGCAGTCGACGAGGAGATGCTGGAGAAGCTGGACGTCTTTGAGGGTTGCCCCACGTACTACGAGGTACCGACCTGCGTCGTTGCAATGAGCAAAGGAGCAGCCCGGGGGCTCATGGATGATGGTGCTGCTTCTCCTCTGCAAGCGCCTGGCCACGGAGGTCGAACGGTTGGAGGAACCGGGAGCAAAGGGCACCGGCCAGTACATCGAATGCTTCGCATACTACAAGAAGACCATCGAGTCCTTCCTCGACGAGCTGGTGGCGATCCCCGAGTATCACCCAGGTGCGTGAGCGCAGGAGCACATGCCAAGCTCACCTGCGATGTTGTGCACCGGTTGACGACTTTGGCCTCTGCAGATCCGCTCTACGTGCCGCCAGAGAAGAGGCCAGCGGACTGGAAGAAGTACTACATTTCCCGAGAGGCACCATGATCTCCTACTCCATCATCTTCTTCACCAACTTCAATCTGTACATGAGCATGTCACCACACGCGGGACGTGATACGCCTGGTGAAGAAGGGCTCTGGGTTTGTAGGTGTCTATACAAAGGCGCCGCCCAACTTCATGAGCGTCGCCATCACGTTGGCGGACACCGGCATGTCCCTCTTTTCACTGTCCACTGCACGAGTGCGATGAAGGAAAGGTGTGAGCAAAGACGCGAGGCCAGCGCGAGCGGCCACAATTGGCCGTAATGGAAAGAGGAAGAGAAGCCACACACCCTTTCTGCTGTGGTTTCTCTTGTGTCTCTCGCTCTCTCGGTGCCGCAGGTATTCCTCTTCCGTGTTGTGCTGCGTGAGGCACAGCTTGCACTCGAAGCACCCCCTACATGGGCGCGGCCCATTGAGTGGGACGGCATGCTTGCTTGTGGTGTGCAAGGAGTACGTACAGTTCAGGCTCTTGCTGGAGGTACGGATCCTATTTACCGAAGTTGAGTTCACGATGAAGCTTAATGCCATCAGGTGGGCGTGGAGAACAACGTACCTTCTCTATGAGAGGTTGCTCATCGCTGTCCGTTGATGCCAGATGCTCTCTGTAATCCTCCTGGCTCTGCAATAACGCGACATTTGTAAGTCTGGTTCCCACGAAAGCAGGAAGGGGTGGTACCCCTGCCAAAGATCCTCTACGACGTACGGACATGTTCGTTCAATGTGGTTTAGCCAAGAAATTGGCAACCAGGACAGGTCATGTTTGGGCTGAGATTTGATCTCATCTTTCCCTAGGAGATCTAAACTCGAGCGAAAAGTGAGGGAGAAGTATGAAAAACACCAACGCCATCTGGTGGGTGGGGTCACATGAGATAACTCTGGATCTGTGATCCAGGCTCACAACACCAGCTTTTGTGCTTGTGGCAATGTATGTAGACTTTGGGATGCTGATTGGCTGCTCAGTAGCCCCTTGCCTAGTACAAAGCTTGATGACATTCTGTTGATAGATTGCAGCTGTGGTGCCAGGATGACCAAGCTGATCTTCATCAACACTGATGCTTGAGCAGAAAATGCATTGTTTGTTTAAACTTGTTGCAGTTTGTGTTATCAAACCACTCAAGCAAAGAAGAGGAACTGGGGAAACAGGCATGAGTAGTAGGTTTGTGCTCCTGTGGCATTGTTTTATTGCTTGAAAATCATCACCAACCTTGGCTCAAAACACACCAGCAGTGGCCAGAACTCCATTGCAGTTGGAATAGCCGCCATTTTCGGTTCTGGAAAACTTTCATTTTCTTTGTGTGGTAAATTAAAAGCTTCACCCTCGCCCGACAAGATGGAGACCGCGCGAGCCTTGCTACTCGCGCTGCTGGGTGTTGTAGTTCTATTGGCCCTTGTTTCCACAACCAGGGCAAAGTCCTCCAGCTCTAGTGCCTCTCTACCTGGCAGCGACTGCTCTTTTTGTGGCAACTGTAGCAACCACAACACCGTACTCCCCCCCCCCACGCAGAGGGTCGCCCCTCCACCTTGAGGGACTTGTGAGTGCTAACTCACGCGCCAGTGCGTACCGAGCAATTGTGGCGGGTGCCCTACATTGCTGGCGGCATCGCAAGCGTCGAGGGCCCTGATCATGAAGGTCAACTGGACGAGACACGACTACGCTTGGGGCTTCCAGGGCGAAGTGCTCCATATGTACACCGTACGCAACTGTCTTCAACTCCCTCGCATTATTGGCTTCTCACGCTCTCACACACTCTCGTAAACAGGGCTCCAACACTCAGCGAGCGGTGGGCGTGCCGCCTCAGAACACCAACAGCCCCTGCTTCACCACATGGCTTATTGGGCAGTATGTCTCTCCACGAGGATATCTGGTTCGCGTTGCGTGTAGTTCGGGAGGGCTCACATTTGTGTGTGTCCGCGGCGCAGACCCTACATTGTGGCGATGGTGTACACCGGCCTGACCCCGCCGGTCACGTTCCAGCCGAGCCGCCCGGACGCCCCCGAGTGCTTCTTCATCTCCCTCGATCAGTGCCAGTACTTTAAACTCGAATCGTATGCACCCCTCCCTCTCCACAACCACAAGCACTTACACCTTCGGTAGGTACTCAATGGTTCTTGTTCTGTACATGTGTAGGATGCTTACTCCCGCCGAGCAGAAGATCCTGAGTCAGTACTGAGTCAGCGGCTTGGATGTAGGACAGTGGTCAGCCAGTATCACTTTATTCATTTTGTAACAAGTTTCCTTTTTCTGTTTTGGTCTAAAGGCTTCTCTACTCGAAAAGGTCTTCTTGTTGTCCACCCTCCCACACGCCACCACGCCAACAAGTGAGCTGCAGAGGGAGGCGATCCTAGAGAACGAGCCATGGGTTGTAAGCTCGCCACTTTTATGGCCCTAGCGTGTTTGTTGGTTGGCGTAGCGCTGTTTTGCAACCGTTATGCCTCGGTGTCCTCCTATGCGGCTGACTGACTCCTTTGGCCCAGCAACTCAATCATTCATGGTGCTGACTGCAGCGATCTAGGCCTGAACCCCGTGCCAGGGCCGTCTTCCCTGCCGACTGTTGAGGAGGCCACCGCTCAACTTCGTGCTCAGGCCGAGAACATTTGGGGTCAGATCGGGCGAGTCCCGCAAGGCCATCGCCAGGCCAGTCGTTGATGACACCTTCAGCCGCTCTCCTCCTCGCCACGTGAGCTCTGTACAAACTGGTAAATAAGAAACAAAATGCAACAAAAATAAATAAAAAAATCATTCTCCTCGTCCGCAGCACTCAGACAAGGCAAGATGTCCACCACTGCACCCACTCTGGATTTGACACAGCGACCGCGACGCAACCGCCGCACCCAGGCGCTCCGCGCGGCCGTGCGAGAGACGTCCCTCAGCGCGCAGCATCTGGTGCTTCCGCTCTTCGTGCAGGAGGGCACGGACAAGAAGGATGCCATCGGTGCCATGCCCGGCTGCTACCGCCTGTCCGTTGATCACATCGTTGCCGTCTCAAAAGGTGGCCATCACCACAGATACTGTAGCCATTTTTTGTAACTGATTTAGTATTTTTCGGACATTTTATCTTTTCCTTATTTTATATTTTATATTTTATATATTGTTCAAAATGGTATTGAAAATAATCAATCAATATCTACGCCTCACGATTGATTCTTGTGGCAGAGGCGTACGAGGTGGGTGTCGCGGGCGTTGCCCTCTTCCCCGCTCTCGATGACTCGGTCAAGAGCCGTACTGGCGATGAGTCGTACGCGTGCCTTCCCCTTTCCGCCTTGTGGCCGTCGGTTTACAAACAGGCTTGGCCCGTATGTGCTGCTGTAGGTGGAATCCCGAGGGGCTGCTGCAGCGCTGCGTGCGTGCGCTGAAGAAGGAGGTGCCCGAGCTGCTGGTCATCACCGACGTCGCGCTCGACCCCTACTCCTCCGACGGCCACGATGGCTACGTACGCCACACACACACACACACACACACACACACACACACACACACACACACACACACACACATCGCACACACGACTCGGGCCACGAACTGACGCGGCTCCCGCGCGGGCAGGTGACCGACGAGGGAGTCATCGACAACGACATCACGGTGCCGCTGCTCTGCAAGATGGCCGTGGCCCAGGCCGAGGCCGGCGCCGACATGGTGGCGCCCTCGGACATGATGGACGGCCGCATCGGCGCCATCCGCAAGGTAAGGCCGGCGCTCGCGCGGCTGCTCTCGATCGAGGGGCCTCCCCGTTCTGACGCGTCGCGTGCGTGTGGCAGGCACTGGACGAGAAGGGCTTCACGCACGTGGCGATCTGCAGCTACTGCGTCAAGTACGCCTCGTCGTTCTACGGGCCCTTCCGCGAGGCCCTCGACTCTGCCCCGCGCGCCGGCGACAAGAAGACCTACCAGATGGACCCCGCCAACCGCACCGAGGCCCTTCGCGAAGTCCAACTCGACGAATCCGAGGCATGTCACACACACCACACACACCACACACGACACACGGCGAGAGCGCTCACGCTGGGCGCGTGTGGGCGAGCAGGGAGCAGACTGGTTGATGGTAAAGCCTGGCCTGCCCTACCTCGACGTGATCCTCGCGGTGAAGCAGGCCACCGCCCTGCCCGTTGCCGCCTACCATGTGAGCGGCGAGTACGCCATGCTCAAGGCCGCCGCCGCTCAGGGCTGGCTCAACTACGACTCGTTCGTTGCCCCCCCCCCACCATGCTACACGCTCTACATGTGCACAGTACTGACCGTTTGTTTGCGCATTCAGGTGTCTTCTCGAGAGCCTGCTTAGCTTGCGCAGGGCTGGCGCGAGCATCATCTTCACGTACGGCGCCATCGACGCCGCTCGCCTCCTCCAGGACAAGGCCAAGGCAGCCTACTACCAATGATCATGGCAGTTCCATTCTTAAGAAGGCGGAATGCTTTGCGTGGTTTGTTGCGATATCTGGAATCCGAGATATGTTCTGGTAATAAATGCTCGCTGCTCCGCAACCGCTCGTGGTTGTCCCTTTATTTCTTGCGTTGTTGCCTTTCTCTTTGCCTCCTCTCTCACGCCACGACGCACACACCGTTTGACCTTGCGCACCACATCCAAACTAAAACACCAAGTACTACCCGCATTTAAGACATGACTACTGAACGCGAGGCCAACATCTACGAAGCCAAGCTCGCCGAGCAGGCTGAGCGCTACGACGAGATGGTGGCGGCCATCAAGAAGGTCGCTGCCTCGCTCAAGACCGGTGAGGGTCTGTCGGTCGAGGAGCGCAACATCTTCAGCGTCGCCTACAAGAACGTCATCGGTTCGCGCAGGGCCACCTGGCGCATCGTCTCGTCCATCCTCAAGAAGGAGGAGGACCGACCGGAAAAGATCGAGATGAGGATCAAGCACGCTCGCGCTCTTGCCCAGAAGGTTGAGGGCGAGATGAACTCTATCTGCAACGACTGCCTCAAGGTCATCGACGACCACCTCCTGCCCTCGGCCGCCTCCGACGCCGAGAGCAAGACCTTCTATTACAAGATGTACGTTAACTTTTCCCCTGGCCTTGTGTCAAGATTTGTTAGTTTGGGGCGTGGCGCGTCTTCGCTTTTCGTTCTTTGTTCGTTTTTTTTCCCGTTCACTGCCGTTCTTGTGTCTCGACAAGGAGAGAGGTCGATGGACATGGGTGCTCTAGTCTCTTTATCTTGTCTTAGTGCCTAACCACGTTCAGAGCAACGTTATCGTTGTGTGGGGTTGTCAACGATCCAAGGAGCCCAGTTATGAGATATTTTGATAATTTGCCTAGTCAGTGAAAATTCCGTCACTTTATCGCGCGTATCCGTGTGTCCTGTGATTGGTTGCTAATATAATTATTCCTTTAATAATGCAGGAAGGGTGACTACCACCGGTACATGGCCGAGTACTCGTCTGGCGACTCTCGCCAGAAGGCCGCCGAGGCCTCCCTCCAGTCCTACCAGTCCGCCGCCGACGTCGCTAAGGGTATGCACGCTTCGCTTTTTGTTGTCGTCTTCGCTCTTTTTTTCTGCTCTTTTTAATTAAATTATATTTAATATTAATTTTACTTTCTTTGACTTACCGATCGTTAATACACAGAGCTCCCCTCGACGCACCCCATCCGTCTCGGCCTGGCCCTCAACTTCTCCGTGTTCTACTACGAGATCCTGTCGTCGCCCGAGAAGGCGTGCCAGATCGCCAAGCAGGCGTTCGACGAGGCCATCAACCACCTCGACGGCATCGGCGAGGAGGAGTACAAGGACGCGACGCTCATCATGCAGCTCATCAGGGACAACCTCACGCTCTGGACTTCTGATATGCAGGAGGGAGACGAAGACGACGACGAAGAAGGCCAGGAGAAGAAGGAGGAGCAGGATTAAGCTGTTGCCTGCCTCTGGGTGAGAGGGAAGGGAGAGTAAGAGAGGGAGAACGAGTGATGAATAGGCGTGGGCCTCTTCAAACGTTGTGGGATTGTAAAACAAAAAACATTACAAAAATTGAACAACAAAATCTCTCGAGATACGATTGCAGCAATTTGATCCTATTTTCGGATGAAATAATATCAAAAATAATTTCAAAAAACACAAAAAATAGAGCCGTTGGCGTGGAGGAAGATGGGGAAGGAGGGAAAGCGAAGCGAAGAGCGAAAGATGAAGAAAGAGCGAAAGGAGCGCGAAAGAGAAGAGAAGCGGCTGTCCCACCAACGACCCCCGAGCGAAGGCGGCTACCCCGTCTCCGATCTTGCAGACTCATCCTCGGGGATGACAGATCAGGTTCCCCCGCTCTCCTTCGGCAGCCACGGCGCTGTCGATCCAGACTTGGGGATGGACAGCACCAAGTCGCCGTCGTCCTTCCTGCTGGACCAGATGACGACCATGCTGGCCCTCATGGACGGCCACCACCAACACGAAGTCGCCCGCCTCTCCCCCGCGGGCCTCCTTGACACGCTCACTCGCGTAACCTCCCTGCTTTCGTTTCATTTTAATATATATTCTATTACAATAAATCATTTTATTTTTGTGTAATAAATAATAATAAATAAATTGAAGAATTATTGACACAATATTTCTTTTTCGTGTTTTACGTGGCCAGATCGAAGAGAACGACCCGCGGGTGACGTCGTTCGATGGCCAGGACTACCGCCACTGCCTCACGACCGAGCTCTACGAGCGCCTGTTCCTCGCCCTCGAGAAGAACCGCTGCCTCGCCACCCTCAGGCTCACCCACCTCGACCTCGAGGACGGCCACCTCGAGTTCCTCGCCGAGTCCCTCCAGGTCCTTCCGCCAACCCCCCTATTCTACCGCGCGCACGTGTTGACACGTGTGTGCGTGTGCCTGCAGATCAACACGTCGGTCACGTTGCTCGATCTGTCGTGGAACCACTTCACGGACGAGGGCGTGCTGCGACTGCTGGAGGCGCTCGAGGGCTCGCTCGGCAACAAGTCGCTGCACGACGTCTACCTCTTTGGCAACTCGGAGCCGATCCACCCCAAGCTCGCGCGCGAGATCCACAAGTACCTGCGCCGCAACAAGACGGCCAAGGCCAAGCGCGGCGGGCGCAGCGGCACGGTCTACGTCCCAATGCCCGTGATGGCCCCCGCGTCCTCGGCTGCCACGTCACCAGCGGCGATGCTGACGTCATCATCGCATTCCTCGCATTCCTCTCCATCGTCTTCGCCGGCGTCCTACTCGCCGCACTCGTCGACGTCGGCGGTCGCGCTGGCCGGCTCGTTTCCGGGCGGCGCGACGGCGAGCGTCGGAGTTAAGGACAAGCGGTCGTCGCTGCCCGTGAGCGAGAAGGAGAAGGAGCGGCTGCGGCGGCTCGAGGACGAGCTCAGCGTCATGGCCCGCGAGATGAAGGAGAGCAAACGCGAGAAGAAGGCGCTCAAGGAGCTCAACGAGCTGCTCAAGCAGAAGATCACCGACCTCGTCGCCACGACGGCGTTGGCCTCGACCTCCTCGGCGTCGTCGTCGTCCGCCTCTATGTCGACGCCGCCGGCGTCGCCGTCCGCCTCCGGCGCCTCGTTCCCGCCGTTCGGGCTGCCGCTGCCCACCGTCGCCGGCGGAGACATCAAAGACGCCGCGCGGCGGTCACGCGAAGTCGAAAAAGAGGAAAAGGCCAACCGCAAGGTACGACACGACACGACACGACACGACTGCTTGAGAACGCTGGTGACGTGCGAGATGGTCACGTCCAGGCCGAGAAGGCGGCGCAGAAGCGGGCCAAGCGCAACTCGGCGTCGCAGCCTGCCGGAGCGGCGGCCAATCAGGCAACGGGCACGCCCAAGAGGAGTCCCCGCGGCGTCAAGACGTTCTTCGCCTCCCTCGGCTCCTCCGATGCCAACGTCTCCACTCGTACGCCTGCGCGCGCGTCGTGTGTGTGTGTGTGTGTGTGTGTGTGTGTGTGTGTGTGTGTGTGTGTGTGTGTGTGTGTGTGTGTGTGTGTCGTGTGTCCAATCTGACACGCACGCAGAGAAAGGACGCGAGCGGGCGCAGTCCCTTTCGTTCGACGAGCCGCCGGCGGCCCCGGGCTCGCCGTCGCAGACGATCGTCAATCCGCTGTCCTCCGACCGGACGCTCGGGGCGTCGCACCTCTACGGCATGGCCTCGGTGTCGGCCCTCGGCTCGCTCGTCTCCGCGCGTGCTGGCGGTGGGGGCAACATCGTGGCCAAGAACGCGGGCAGAGGGATGGGCGGCGAAGGAGGAGGAGGCCAGGGCGGAGCCAAAAAGAAGGCGGTCATTGGTCGGTGCATCAGGCAGGTCAATATCGGCGGCGGCACGGCGTTGGCCAAGGTCAACTCCGATCAGGAGAACGAAAGCGAAGAGCAACAGACAACGAAGGCGACGAAAAGAGACAAGAAAAGCAAGCAGTCGACGAAAAAGAAAATGAACGAAAGCGAAGACGAAAGCGAAAGCGACGGAGGGAGAGGCGACGATGAGGAAGATGACGTCTACTGCAGCGCGTACGAGTGCCTGCTCGATGGGTGGGGCTGCCACATGCGAGAGCTCACCGTGCCCATCGCCCTGCTGTCCAACACCATCCACTCCATCTCGTCGCCGCCCACGTCGCCCACGGCCAAGAGCGCCGAGGCCCGCCGCGCCGCCGTCCGCCTCACCAAACGCGGACTCAATGTCTCCGTCAATGCTCTCGGTTCGCACACGCACACGCACACGCACGCGCAGGCGCAGGCGCAGGCGCACACATACACGCAAGGTCTCACAGAGAAACCAATGGCAGATGAGTTGGAGAAGGAGATCATCAAGCTGGAGCAGCTGCCGGCGCACGACAATCTCGTTCGCTACATGTGGCACGAACGCTGCGGGCCACACTTTGACACGCTACGCGTCTACGTCACTCGGTACGCGCGAAGAGTCTTGCGTTTGCGCCACACACACACACGCACGCACGCACGCACACACACACACACACACACACACACACACACACACACACACACACACACACACACACACGCACACACACACACACACACACGCACGCACACAACACGCGCGTGTGTGTTCTCTCACATGCTACGGCCACGAGCAGACAGGAGACCTCGCTGGGCCAATTCCTGCGCGAGCGGCGGAAGAGGCGAGACCTGCTGAGCGAGTGGGAGGTCATCCAGCTGGCCAACCAGATCCACGCCGCGGTCCACTTCCTCCACTCACACGCCATCATCCACCGAGGTACCCCCCCCCATTTCGCTTCACACTCTGCTCGGCGTTCGCTCTCACACACTTTTGCGTATGTCGCCCGTGTGCGTATGTGCGTGTGCGTGTGCGCGTGCGCGTGCGCGTGCGTGTGCGTGTGCGTGTGCGTATGTGCGTGTGCGTGTGCAACGCGTGTCCAGATCTGCGATTGGATAACATTTATTTGTGGGGCGAGGCCTCGGACGGCCACGTCGTGGTGGGCGGGTTCGACCGCATGGACTCGGTCGCCGCCAGTACGCCTTCACCATCGCCCCTCTCTCCCGCCAAAGAGCTCACCATTTATTATTATTTTTTATTTATTATTATTGTTTTAATTAACCACTTTTATTGCTTCATTTCGTAGGCACCTACGAAATCAAGAACCCGGGTTCGTCGAACGCCATCTTCCGCGCTCCCCACTTTCTGGTACCGCCTTCTTGTTGAGTGATCTACGTACTTTTATTTTTGTTGTTTATTTATTTGTTTATTTGTTTATTTATTCTTATTGGTTGCAACGCATTAGGCGCCCGAGCTGTTGAATGCCGGGCCCGATGCGCCGCTCCCCTACACCACCCAATCCGACGGTACCCGCGCTGCCTCTCCCCATGCACGCATCACATCACATCACCTCTCACGTGTCCCATCGCGATGCGCAGTGTGGGCGTTCGGGATGGTCCTCTACTCGCTGTTGACCCTTCGCGTTCCCTTTGACGGCATGACGGCCACGTAGCCCTCTCCCTCCCTCGTCTTTCATTCGCAGCGTGTCCCCGTTCACACACACGCGCGCGGTGTTTGTTTCACGTCGACAGGCAAGTTAAGGAGGCGGTGCTGGCCGGCCAGCGCCCGGAGCTAAAATCCAAGGACCTGCTCGAGGCCGACAACAAGAGCATCGGAGTTGGCGCCGCCGCCGCCGCCGTGTCTCCCTCGTCGCCTTCGAAGGCCGACGTGAGCAGCCCCAGGCGGGCGCGCTCGCCCCGGAAGAAGGGCAAGGGCAAGGAGGGCGACCCTTCGAAGGGCCAGGCCGGCGGGCAAGCGGACGGCGGTGGCGGTGGCGAGAGCGGCGCGGCGAAGGACAGGGGGGCCGGCGACGAGGAGGAGAAGCGGAGGAACGGCGAGAGGGCCAAGGCGCTGATGCGGTACGCCAAGCTGCAGGACCTGGTGCGCAACATGACCGCGCAAGAGCCGACCAGGCGGCCCACGCTCGACAAGGTCAAGCTCTACCTCTTCCTCTGCGAAAGCATGTGAGTTGGTTTTGCGGAGTCGGCAACACGAGCATTTGCACTGTATTGTCAAGTTGACTTCTCTCCCCCACCCGTCGTGGTGGGGGAAGGCGTGTGCCTGGGGGTGACCGTACGGTGCGTGTAAGGTGGGGAGAACACAAGAGCGGTTTTCTGTTTTCACTGGGCAACATGGTTTGCGGAGGTGCTAGAACGGCGAATGCGGTGAGCGACTTCACGACAAGGAGCGAAAACTTTCTGCAGGCTGTCTACTTAGGAGCTACAGGTTTCCGACATGGCGGCTGTAGAACGTTTGCATTCGAACTTGAAGTTGTGGGATCTAGGTCACAAACCAGCACTTGAACAAACGCGAGGGTTAAAAGAGGCGATGCACGCACCTAAATGATAGAACTTTGTTGCAATCAAACTCATCGACAGCGATGGCCTTCAAGTTTGTCTTCCTCGCAGTTGTTGCAATCGCCCTCCTGACACTCGACATTGCCTCGGCCGACAAGTGTCCATCGGATTGTGACAATAAGGACAGGGACTGGAATCATCACCACTACTCCGTTCTAGAGGTGTCCACCACGGACATCTTCACTCCCAGCGAGCTCTTCTTCGGCAGCGCGCCCCTCCAGAACGGCACGTCGTTGCCGATGTCCACTGTTTCTATTTTGTATTCTTGCTTACTCAGAACGGTGATACACAGACGTCTTTGCCAACTTGTTGTACAAGCTCAACAGCAACGAGGTGGTGGGCTTCGACGTGGGCCTCTGCACCGTCACTCCGGCCGTTAACAACACCGGCAACCTCTACGAGCTGTGCAACATCGTGCACTACTTCAACAACGCAACCGACCAGTTGGTGATGAATGGAGCTGTTCAATCGGGCCAGCCCGGGCCCCGCCTTCTTGTCGTTGTGGGCGGCGTCGGCGAGTTCCGTGGGGCCAAGGGTAGCTGCACCTTCGAGACGGTTGCAGTCGACGTCAGCGGCGTCGGCTTCTTGTGGGTCTGTGACTTCTGGACTCCGAAGTACCGGTCGTAGAGCGAGTGGATGGTCAATTGTAGGTCAACTCTCATCCTTGAATAAACGGCCAGAGTGACTCTTGAGGCAGTCAGGACTGGACGCGCCTGAAGGTCAAAAGATGGTTATCATACAGCCATGTCTCCTGGGATCGTTCTAGTGTTTACCCGATGGTTGGTCATCCCAACAATTTCGTTTTGCACTTCGTGCATTTAGCCAAACAGTTGGTGAGGGGCGAGCGACAAGACGATGGGGCCGCAGGCCTGCAGCGACCCTGGGGGTGGTGACAAAGATAGGGGCGGGTAGTCACGGCGAAGAAGTGGTGACAAAGAAGGCGACGGGGCATCTGACGAAGATGATGGGGCAGGCGAGGTGGCAATGCGAGCGGGCTAAATGACAGGCTCCGATGAAGAAGATTGTGTGAGCAACAAAAAATGGAGGAGCACAACATCGACTTAAAGAAGAGCTGTATTATCATGGTAAGGAGAGATCCCCAGAAAGGCTGGTGGTGGTGCTCAGATGGGTACGCTGAGCAGCCTGAGGAAGAAGCTCGTCAAACTGGTGAGCGCGGCCCACGGCACCAATTGCGCTCCGGCGCTCGCGCACCTCCCCACCACGTCAATATCGAGTAAACCGACGTAGGCGTTCCAAGATGTTGGTGCGCTCATACAGTCGGCGCCGTTGCAGTAGTACATGGGTTCAGTGGAGGAGGTATTGGCTCGGAAACTGTAGCTATAAGTTCCTGTCGCTTGAGTCACACAGAAGGCAAGCTTGTAGGTCTCGCTGTGATTGAGGGCAATGTAATCGGAGAAGTCGGCAGTGACTTGAGTATAGGAGGTGGCACTTGTGTTGGTGGGCAGGCCGGTTAGAGTTCCTGTCTCGGCCAGGATTGTGTTGTTCGAAGAGACCACTCTTCCGACGGCCACTATCGCCGCACCGCTGCCCTCCACTGCTTGCAGCCAGTAGGTGAAGCTTCGCAATTGGTACAGACCGGTGATCGTGTCGCTATAACAGATCGATTCTGTAGGCCCCCAAGCGTCAACTAAGTTGCTCGATACCGCAGGGGTGCGGTGGTAGGCCCCGGTGGCGCCTCCTTGGCACACAGTGATTGTCTGGACGTTGGGCACTGCCAAGAGGAGAGAGATGACGAGGACGAAGAGGCCCCAGGTTGTCACGGAGTGCTTGGAGAGAGCCATCTTCTTGCAGCACGAATCTACGAAGATAAACGCCTTACCTGCTACCTGTTCTTTTGGTCGAGTTCTTCTTAAAAAAGAGCTGCGAACTCTGATTTCCTCGATATGGAAAAAGCACGAAGTTTTCGCTGCCCAATACGATTCCTCCTGGCCTGAGGGAAAGATTCATACTATTGGTAATTTTTTAAACACACATTTATTTATTATCTTCCCCACACCATCCGTACCCTTTTTTGGACCTTAAAAAGGTAAAATGAGAAATCGGATTGAAAATACTCCTATCAAAGTTCCACAAGGAACGCAGAGAATGAGGTGGAGGGAATGTAGCTTCTGCCTTTATTTAGGCAACAACTCACCACCAAACTTGTAACCAATTCTCACATCTTTCTGTACTAAAATTGGACCAGAGGTCCCTGGTGGCTCATGAAGGGGATGCTGGGGCCTCAGGCCTTTGTTCTGTGTATATGGTGACAAAGATTGGGTGGGAGGGTGGGCCACCTCATTCTCTGCATTCCTTGGAACTCTGGTTTCTCAGCCATTGGCTGTAAAACCTATGTTCCACCTTGATCACTATGAGAATGAGGTGGAGAGGAATGCAGTTTCTGGAGAGCCTCATCCATCTTCTTGGATTCCAACCCATTCTTCATTGTTGGTACTGATGTTGTCAACCACCATGTCCTCCTCACTTTCCTTGTGTGCTGGTGCCATTGTGTGCACACCAAAGAGATTTTTTGCAAAGTCAGTAGGTGTGTGGATGGACATGTAGTGGCATTCAAAGATGTCTTTGTTCTTCCACTTGCTGATCCACTGCACGTCATGCTCCAACATGCCACTAACTAGTGCATGCTGCCCTTGCAGTAGGAGCCTGCTGAAAACATGGCTGGGTCTGCCCTGGTGAGGACAGCCATGCTTTTCATGATTTTGGCACATGTGCCCACTGAGAGGGGGCTGCTGTCTGTGAGGTTCATGAAGAGGGGAATGTATGGGGTGAACAGGGGCTGTTGGTCTGCATTGAGGGTGCTTATGCTTGAATGCAGCACAGCTGGCAGCTCACACCTTGTCCTTGAAGTGCTTGGTCCTGCAGTAGTAGACCCACAGCATGGTGTGTGGGCAGACACATGGGATGGGACAAATCCTGCATTGCACATGAGGGTGTGGTTGTTCTTGAAGCCCCATTCTGTGAACTGGCAGGATCCCCTGTTGTGAGTCCACCACATGTAAGCACAGTTGTGGAGAGCTACATCAGATACTTGACCAGCATGAACAAGGTGAGAGCCTTGGGGACAGCTGGTCATTGCAGTAGTTGGCAACCAGCTGAGGGTCTAGCAGGGCCTGTGAGACAAGTGGGCATGTAGTGCGCTTTGTGATGATTGCATTGAGCAGTTGATCTGGCTGCTTCACCACTGAATGGTGTCTGGTGGCTGTTGGCAGTGCACCATCCCTCCAACCTTTGGAGGGTGGCAGTGTAGCACACATTGGTGGATGGTTTGAGTGTGCCTTCTGCCACCAGAAGGTGTGCTGGCTCGCTCCAGCCTTCAGTTTGTGCATGCCAGAGACTTAAGGTCGCCTCCTTGGGTTATTTTTATTGGCTCCAGGAAATCAGCCATCATCCAAGCCAGGGCTCGCTGGGCTTTGCGACACAAAGGAAAAGGAAACGTAAAGAAAAAGGAGAACGAGAAAAACAAGATCGAAACGTGAGTTAAGATAAAGATCTGAATGATCAACAGCAGTGAGACACATTGAGAATGTTCGGAGATAGAGGCGGTGGCGGTGGCGGTAGAGGAGGTCGTGGAGGAGGCGGCAGGGGAGGTCGAGGCGGAGGAGGCGGCCGGGGCGGCGGCCGGGGAGGTGGACGAGGAGGCGGGCGAGGAGGCGGCAGGGGCGGTCGAGGAGGCGGACGAGGAGGTGGACGGGGAGGCGGGAACAGTGCGTACCTCACTATAAACGAAGGCGCGCCCGTGCGACGCCGCGAAAAAACGGAAATCAAATGGGACGAAGATGCTCGCAAGTACGGCCTCCCTCTACTCCCATAAGCCATCAAACACACGAAATCACTTTTAATTCGCTCTTCATCCTCACAATCGTTTCTTTATCGCTGGAAATTTAATTTAATCTAATTTATTGAATTAAATCCATTTTAATCGCAGGGATTTCGTGACGGGGTTCCACAAGCGCAAGGTGCAGCGGAGAAAGCAGGCCGAGAAGGAGCAGGCGGAGAAGGAACGCCAGGCGCGCATCCAGCGCCGGAAGGAGGCACGCAACACGCTCTTGTGTCGCGTTATTGATTATGATTTTGTATTCTTATTCTTATTATTCTTATTATTATTATTATTTGCTCTTTTTTGTTTCGCTCGTCAAACAGATGCGTGAGGCCGAGGCGCTCGTAGCCGGCGGCGATCTCCTGCTTCACAAGGCCAAGCACCAGCAGGGACCCGGTAACACCACGACACGACACGACACGACACGACACGCGGGCCTGGACATGCGTGACTGAAGCGGCGTGGATGGGATTGGGGGGGGGCAGGTGAGGACGAGGTCGACGAGAAGGAGAACGTGAAGGACCACTTCAGGCATCTGCTCGACGACCCTGCCCGCAAGCGAAAGAGAGGGGGCGATGACGAGGAAGAGGAGGGCGAGGGCGACGAGGTGGACGGAGACGATGACGACGACGACGACGACGACGACGAAGTCGAGGTGCGCATGCTCGCTGTGTGTGTGTGTGTGTGTGTGTGTGTGTGTGTGTGTGTGTGTGTGTGTGTGTGTCGTGCGTGTGTGGTCTCAAATGAAATCGGAGAACGCGCAGATGGAGGCGGCAGAGAGCGAGGAGGACGAGCGTGCGCTGAAGGAGACCTACGAGGGCGAGGAGACCAACACGGTCGTGACCGTCACCTCGCTCGCCCTCAACGACGACGACCCCTTCTTCAAGAAAGAAGAAGAAGAGAACGACGACGACGATGAAGAAGACGATGAAGAAAACGACGAAAACGACGGAGACGGCGAAGAGGAAGGCGAGGAGGAGAACGGCCAGGGCGAGGGCCGCTACGACAACCACGGCGCCGCCAGGGCACGAGGCCTCCGCCTCTTGTGCGTTGGTGGTCGTGTTTGCTGATCCTCATTTGGGGGGGGGGGCATGCGTTGGTGTTGGTGTTGGGTTCGTGCAGACCTCTGGCGGCGGCGGCGGCGGCAAGTCGGCGACGAAGAAGAAGCCCTACAAGCCGCCGGCGAAGAAGGCCAAGAAGATGCAGGGGCGGTACTCGTTCACCAAGGCCAAGAAGGCGCGCAAGCAGCGACGCGCCAACAACAAGCTCCCCGGCTCCATGAAGTCCAAGAAGTCTCGAGGCGGCTCGCACTAGACCTCCAGCGCTCCTTGTGTGTCTCCCCAAACACATCATGATGGTCTTGGGTTTCATTTTGAAAATGAAGGAGAGAGCTCAAGCAAGACCAACTTTACATTTTATTGCGCCGCTGTTTGCTACTTGCCCTCCTGTTGTTGTGGCTAAGATGGAGGTTAGCTTGTTTGGAATTAACTGGATAAAAATAAAATAATAGAAATAAAATAATAGAAAATAATAATTATAAAATAATTAAAGGAAACAATGCGCACCTGGGGAAGGGCCATGATGGGATTGAAGTGCTTCTCGATGCCGTCGAGGTGGGCGAGGCCCACCACACCAACGACGACCTTGCCGGGACATCGCCGTAGGTTGGCCGCCATGAACACGTCCCGCTCCGTCAGCATCACGTTGACCACCTCCGGGTAGGCCTGCTTCATCACCTGCACGAACTGGCGGACCAGCTTTCTGTTCTTCAGCTTCTCCACCATCTCCTGCACACGCCATACGAAAGCGCAGCTGTGAGGCTCTCCCCACATGTCTGTCGCCGTTGTTGTTGTTGTTGTTGTGGTGTGTGGTGTGTGTGTGTGTGTGTGTTGGGCATACTTCGATGGAGTTGGCTTGGATCTGCTGGAAAAGGCGCTGCATTTGCTGGTTGTGCGATGCGTCAGTGCTCATCCGCATGAGCTTATCCAACGAGACCACGTCCGACAGCCGTTGAAACGTTATCTGTGTGTGTGTGTGTGTGTGTGTGTGTGTGTGTGTGTGTGTGTGTGTGTGTGTGTGTGTGTGTGTGTGTGACGTGCATGAGATGGCCAGTAAGCTGGAAGCCTTAGGGCGCTGTGCAGTGTACGTTTGACTCCTGGTCGCCGTAGACCACGGGAATCTTGAGCTTCTTGGCCTCGCTCATGGCCACCTTGAACTCGAGGCCCGGCACGAAGCCCAACAGCTTGAACACGTTGTAGAACGACTATGTGACGTGTCGCCGTGCGTGTATACAATGTACATACGTAATATCAACGCGATTCAGCAAACGCACTACTCGTCACCCCCCCCCTCCCCCTTTCGACGGAGGGAGCACGCACACGCAGGCCGGCTTCGAGGAAGGGCGCGCCAAAGCCGGCAAAAGGCCCTGAAGACGATGATGATGATGACGATGTAGTGGGTCAGACAAGAGGAAGAAAGTGAGAGTAGTGCAAGCAGAGAAGAAAACGAACCGGCAAAGATGCGAGACACTTGCGAGGACAGCTGCTTGAAGGGGTCCTGACCCTCTTCTTCCTGCATACGCCTCGCTCGTCCCGCGCACAACTCGACCTTTACATAAATTATTTAATAATCAATAGTTTGATATTTTTTTAATTGAAATAAATATTAGAAAATGATTAATTGGAATAAAGGGAACTGAGGGCCGCACCATGACCGAGTCTGGGCGCACGCGTTGAATGATTTGCTGCACCTGCTCGGCGCTCCGTTTAGAGATGTGTGCGGTGCCGACGAGCCAGTACTCGCGGCCGCTGCCCGTGTCGCGCATGTACATCACTGTGTCGCCCTCCGCCCCCTCGGTCACGTGGCCATAGACGGGCGCCCCTCCGCTGCTGGCGCTACTAGATGACGTGGATAGCCATCGTGCGTTTGGCAGGGCCGGCAAGGACGAGCGCGTTGGGGTTATTAGGCGTTTGATGTGACTGCCACTGGCAGCACGCGCATCGCCTCGGAGGACACACCATCTGATGCCACTCCTCATCATAAGCTCAGATATGAATTAAAAAATACAAAATAAAAAGACAAAAAAGACCAACAAAGCCGCCACCTTAAACAATTGAGAAGTAGGAAAAGCGAAACAGAACCCCGGGACAGGCAGAACAAGCGAGATGGACGTGGTGGGGAAGGTGGGGGCGACGGTGGGTTTGGGGTTCACCCTTATCTTTAACGCCTTTCCGTCCCTTCCCTTTCTCCCACTCGGCCGCACCACACCTGCCCTTCTTGCCGCTGCTTGGATGGTACCATCCTTTCTCCATTTTCGCGAGTAGTGCCTGCAATCAATCTTCTGCGGAATGACGATCGTGTACATGGCTCGGGTAGAATAAATGTCTGTTCCTTCGGGATTTGAGTAAATGCTTTACAATATCAGTATGAAATACTTAGAGTAATAGTAGTTTTTATGTGGCTAAATGTTCTACTACGTCAAGGTGGCAACGGGCCTCACCGGCCCGGAGGAAGCCTACCGGGACATTGACTACAACACGCTGGCGTTTCTCTTCGGAATGATGGCGCTCAAGTGCCTTCTCGCCAAACACAAGTACTTACTTGCTTCGCACAAGCTGACATGCGGCGTCAGGCCTGCGTGGCCCTAAAACACCGGTGGACAGATTCGCAGTCTACCTGCGGCGATTGCTGCTGTGGGGTCGGCCGTCGTGGCGAGCGCTTCTCGTTCGGGTGGGTTGCCTCTCGGCCGTCCTCGCTCCTCTCATCACCAACGATGCCACCTGCGTCTTCCTCACGCCCATCGTCGAAGAGATCGCCATCAGGTCTGCCTCTGCTCGTTGTTCTCTCTCTCTCTCTCTGTGTGTGTGTGTGCGTGTGTGTGTGTGTGCGTGCGTGCGTGCGTGCGCGTGTGCGTGTTGAGACCTGACCACGCGTGGCTGCACAGCTTCAAGTACCCCGTGCTGCCGCTCATGCTGGCCATCTGCACGTGTGCCAACATCGGTCTCTCCCTCTCCTCTCCCTCCCCCGCCTCTACTCCCATGATGATGACGATCATGATGATGTGTATGATGAACATGACCATAGCGGCTGACGTGTCGACCTGTGCAGGGAGTGCGGCCACCATCACAGGAAATCCGCAGAACGTGCTGATCGGGTCCTACGGCAACCTCTCCTACTGGAAGTTTGTCGTAGCCGGTAACTGAGAGCTCCTCTCTAGCCTCCACCGCACGTGTTCGTTCTCATGCTTGTGTGTGTGTGTGTGTGTGTGTGTGTGTGTGTGTGTGTGTGTGTGTGTGTGTGTGTGTGTGTGTGACCAGTGGGCCCGGCGGCGCTGGCGGGCACCGTGGTGAATGTGGGGTTGCTGTGGCTGTACGGGTGGGTGGGCCTCTTCCGAAAGGACTCGGGCGTGGGCGACCGGAAGCGGAATCCGATCGACTACGACGACTACGACGACAGCGACGACGAGAAGCAGGGCGCGAGTGAGAGCACTTGGCTCAAGGAAGAGACGCGGGGCAACCCAAGTACACACACGCACACACACACACACACGACACACACACGCACACACACACACACACACACACACACACACACACACACACACACACACACAACACGCACACGACACACGCACGCACGCACGCACGCACGCACACACACACACACACACACACACACACACACACACACACACACACACACACAGGCCACGCACAACGCAGGCAACGACGCTAATGGTCAGTGGCAGCCAATCAGATGCAGCATTTGGAGGAGAGCGAGTACTATAGCGACACGGACGTCGACGAAGTGTTCGAAGACAGAGTGGGCGCCATGGGCGACGGCAAGCAGGAGGGCCGCGGCAGGCTCGGCATCGCCCTCTCCTTCTCGCTGGTGGCCATGATGGTCCTGTTCCTCCTCGGCTGCAACGTGGGGTGGAGCACGGCGGGCGTGGCGCTCGTGGCGATGGCCATCGAGGGCATCGCCACACAGACTTCGCCCAGCTGGGTGTTCAAAGAGGTACCCGTTCTCTCCCCCTCCCCACCACCTCTGCCCTTGAACTTGAATCGACCTCGTGTGTGTGTGTCGTGTGTGTGTGTCGTGTGTGTGTGTGTGTGTGTGTGTGTGTGTGTGTGTGTGTGTGTGTGTGTGTGTGTGTGTGTGATAGGTTGATTGGAATCTGATTGGCTGGTTCACGGGGACGTTCATAGTGATGGTGACGTTTGGCAAGACCGAGATCACGGCCCAGCTGTGGTCCGCCTTCATCGGCGCCGACGCCCAATTCACGGCCATCGGGCCGCTCCTGAAGCTCACCCTGGCCGTGCTCGTGCTCTCCAACATCGTCAGCAACGTGCCCCTCATCCTCCTCATGGCCCCCGACATCCTCGCCATGCCCGACCCTCACGAACAGGTATGCCGTGTGTGTGTGTGTGTGTGTGTGTGTGTGTGTGTGTGTGTGTGTGTGTGTGTGTGTGTGTGTCGTCTGACACGCGTGTGTGTGCGAGCAGGAGTACGTGTGGGTGGTGGTGGCGTGGGTGAGCACGGTGGCGGGTAACCTGACGCTGCTCGGGTCGGCGGCCAACATCATCGTGGCCGAGCTCAACACGACGAGGCATCTCACCTTCTTCCAGTACCTCAAGTTTGGGCTACCCACCACGCTCGTGATCGTCGCCCTCGGCCTCGCCATCCTCTACGGCACCTCGGCCATCCTCTAATGGCATCTCCTTCATTGCTATCACTGTCATCGTCATCTCTGCTTCAACCGGCAACAGCACATAAATAAAACACCGAGCTCGCTTCCGATTGGGCCCGAAGATAAGAATGACCAATGTGCGCACATCAGCTTCTTGAAGTACATGGTGGCGGAGGGGGTGGGGCTCGCGGAGTGGGTGGGCTTGCGCGAGGGACTGGGCCTGGGCTTACGCGACGAGCTGGGCTTGGGCCTGCGTGAGGGGCTCGGCCGTCGAGGCCTGCGCGTAGGGCTGGGCCTGCGTGGCCTGGTGGCCCTGGGCTGCGGGTGGGCGCTGTCATATATATATTCGTCATCGTCGTCATCGTCCGTGGTCAGCTCCTGCGCCTCGTCTTCGGTGGTGAGGTCCACCGTAGTAGGATCTTGGGTCTGCTGGCCGCCACAGGAGAAAACAAAGACCGCCAGCAAGACGAAGAGCAGAGCGGTAAGCGTCACCACAGGCCTCATAGTGGGGTTGGATAGGACAAACAGAACTGACATGTTTTTATCGGCGTTGTACAGAAAACAGTCCGGAGGTATCCTGCCCATTCGCATCACTCAAAACACATTCTTGTTTTTATCACAGACTAGCTGAGCACTTTAGACACAAGCTGCTCAGGTGCAACCCAAGTCTTGCCAACAGAGGTTACATTATCCAGTGGTGTGTGAGCATAAATTGAAAAAAGAAGCCCAAGGCACACCATGACACATGCTTTTCAGTGGGTGGCACCAAGGTCAGCCGATCCCGCTCTCTGCAAGAGGAAGCAGCATCAGCCAGCTTGCTGTTTGCAGGAGCAAGCATACGGGAGGAGTGGCAAAGGAAACATATTTCCCCTATTTTCTTGGCGGCAGCTCATTTCGAGGGCGGGGAGCTGGGAGACTGTTGTGTCTTGAGATGAGCCTGTTCGAGCTGGTGAAGGGCAAGGTGGCCCACGCATGCGGTCGTGGTAACGGAAAGAAGTCTGCCACGAACTCAGCAGCAGATGTGGACCTATACGGCTTCATAGTATGCGAACCCTCACATTATGTTCCTTGTACCTGACTGAGCCAATGCATGTTGCATCCCTCAGTGCAATTGGTGCTCGGGTCGCATTGTGTCTCCTTCTCCGCGATATCACAGGTACGTCTGTTGTTCTTTTTATCTTCATATCACTGCCCGAATATAAGAACGAAACACCTCGCCTTTTTGCGGCTTTTTTTCGACCCGAAAAGACTGGCGAAAATGTGAGCCGACTATCCTCGCTCTTTTTCGAGGCCGAAAGGCCAGGGTTCTTTGCAAACTTGTAGCTCTTCGGTAAAATACAACTACGAATCGCTACGGCGCTCACACCCCTCCTCCGCGATCCTCCGCGGCCCCAGGCACTGCTGGCCTGCTTCTCCTCCGTTCTCCTCCTCCTCCTCTTCCTTGTCGTCGTCAAGCCGTCGGCTGTTTGTCGTGTCGTCATCCTTGGTCGTCGCCCGCCACGGTGGCCTCACCCTTGTTGAGGCGGTGCTCACGGCCTTGCGCATCCTTGCAGCGTCCTTCTTCTTCCTCCTTTTCTCTGCCGGCGTGTCCTTGTACTCGAAGTGTTGGCCAACAGGCCATGAGTCGCCGAGATGCCACGTCATGCGGTAGTTGTAGAGGTGGAGGGTGCTGTGTCCAGGGGTGCGGTCGACGCAGAGACTGATCCTCCTCGCCATCTCCCACCCGTTCCACCCGAACGGCACGTAGTATCGTGAGGTGCCGAACTGGAACTGTGGGAAGCGCCCCGTATGGCCCGCCTGTCGCGTTGCAAGGTACATCTCGAGGTAGGGTCGTGGTTGGGTCTCGCAGACGGCCGTCAGGGTGAGTATTCTTGAAACCCTGCCAACAACCACAGGACCAGCGGGCTCGCCTGCCTTCAGTAGTCGGGCGACGTCGGCAGGATTGTCATTGAAGACAAAGTCGAGCTGCAGAGGAGGAGGATGATAGTGGAAGGTGGTGAGAAGGAGGTGAAGGGAAGGGAAGGAGGAAGGCACGCACACGCACACGCACACGCACACGCACACGCACACGCACACGCACACGCACACGCACACGCACACGCACACGCACACGCACACGCACATAATGAGGTTCACGCAGGGGTGGGCGGGGCAGGGAGAAGCACCTTAGCATGCGCAGGTGGTACTCGAAACAACACATCATGTCCTGGCTTGACAAGATGTCCAAAGTAGTGCCCTGCACTGTGTGACTTGACTGTCTTCATGTTGGGAGTAGAGGCCAGCTCGCGTGCCACCGCATGCCTTAGGGCAGTCGTGCTGGGTGGCACAAGGTCCTTCACAGGTGTGGCGGTGGTCGTGACGGTGTACTCCCTCGTGCGCTGCACAACCCTGGGCTTGATAAAAGCGGCCTCCTGCAGGAGGACTGCCCGTTGCTCGTGTGTCTGTTCATAAAGTTAGATCTGGATACCACAACTCGACAAGTGGTACCAAGAGTGACAGCAGAAGAGGGGGAGGACACACCTTCACCAGGATATCCCGAGTGATGTTCCGCATGTTGGTACACTGCGCTGTCCTTTTCGCCGCCAAGTGGCACTGTTCCCACAGCTTCGTGTTCTGGAACCAGGGAGCACCTAGGAAGTCAACGAGCTCCGCCCAATGTTCACACATCTCGAAGTTGGGGTACGAGAAGTTTTCCTTGTGCACGCCCACACAAAGAGATCGACGTGAGGGAAAGTTGAGATGCAACCAGCAGGGCGGAGTGCAGGAACCAGATCGTCTTCCTGAGAGGCGTTGGTCATTGGGACTGTCCTATTTGTCTGCCGTGGCTGCTTCATCTTCTTCTTCGCTGTTGTTGTCTTCTTGTTCTTCTTCTTCCCGCGCACAGTGTGATAGAGCTTGTAGGTCAACTCCTTCCACTCAAGCGTCATGTTGTGCAGGTGAATGAGGTCGTCGTTGGAGAACGCATCCTGGTTGAGTAGATCCAAGATGTCGACATGTAGCTCCCAACATTTGAGCTCCTGCGGGTCGGTGATCAGTTTGAATAGACAGACCTCCAGCACCTGCATGAGGCTCTCCATCTCGCCACCAGTAAGCTTCACCATGCTCTACAAATCAACATGTACACCAGGTAACTCACAGTTAGCACGCACCAATGCTTACTTCAGCCCACTTATTTACAGTGCTGAACAGGAATGTACTTTGCTGTTCTTGATGAACTCAAACCGCATCTGGAAGGAGTGCTTGCCAGGAAATGAGTCATAGGCCTTGACGGCATTGTTGAACTCTGTTGCAATGTTGGGGTTCTTCATGAACGTGTACTGCAGATGCCGCTGAGCATTACAAACAGAGGGTGAGTGCAATATATAGACCATGATGTGAATTTAGACTCTGGACACACTGGAGAAGGAGGAGGAGAGAAGAACAAACAAACCTTGACAAGGCCAAGGTACTCGAGGTGTAGGAGACAGATGCCAAAGCACTTGTAGAATGAGGGACGCATCCACAATAACTCCCAGAATGGGCTCACCTTCTTGGTGCTCCAGCCATGCTTCCTAAGCTGCTCCTTGCCTGTGTGCACAACAGGAGCCTTGCCTGAAGAACTGTCTGCAAGAGCCTGTTGGTGGTCAGCACACACGTTGTGGCTGTGCCGCCTCGGAGGTTGTTCTGCGCCATGCTCTTGCCACTTGGTGAACATGTAGAGCGTGCTCATCTTGAAGCAGTACCTGCAGCTCCTGTCACCCTTCCCAGCCAAGCCTATAATGCACAAAAAAGCCGTGCAGTGGGTACTAGGTGAAAAGTACAAAAATGAGTGTGGAAAGGAAGAGACCTGCTAGCTTGGCCTGGGATGGATGGTCGCCAATCACACAGAAGAGTGAACCATAGCATCGCACTGTCTTACCAGCAAAGTCAACATCTATCCCCCGCTCAAGCAGACGCATAACATCAATAATGACGATCTTGATGGCCTCCATGAGGTCACATCCTGGGGGGACCTCACACAGCAGGATCCTTGACTCCTGTGACAGCAGCTCCTCCTTGCTTGCATTTGCAAACGCCATGTAGATCCCCTCGACTGATGTGTTGCGGGACTTGTGCTGCTCAAAGCCATCGACATACAGGATGGGGAGGATCATTCGACAGTCACGCCAATTTTGACCCTGAGCCTTACAGCGCATCTTGAACAGGCTGAGAACAGACACATGCACCACAGAATTAGAATTAGAACGGTGATGCCCATTGCTTGGAAGGCAGGGATTGTACCAAAAGCACTCCTTTGCACGCTGCCCACTAAAGGGGTGTGCTCGGATTGACCCCTTCTGTGGAGTAAAGATGTCGTTGGCCCAGCGTGCAGCATTCTTGTAGCGTTCCAGAATGACATCCAGCATGCTGATGAAGGTGAGTACTCGCTTGAGGCCTGACTTGGTCTCTGTCACCTCTGCCTGCCGTTCCTCAAGTGGCGGGAATAGGCCCTAAGAACAGTGGTCATCATGAGCATAAGATTGGTGGCACACACATGACACACACACACGCTGCCATACACACCACACATGCCACTGCACATGCTGCCACCCACACCACTGCAACACATGCACATGCGCACACAACACTTGCACACACGACACACACACACACATGCACACACACACACACGCATGCACCCAAGGAATCATAATGGTAACACAGTAGAAGAGGAAAAAGGAAGGAGTTGGTGTACACGGCCTATCTGTTCAAGTACATAGGGTGATGTGGCGATGTCATCCTGCTTGAAGGCATCGTTTCTCAGTAGAGACAGAAGATCATTGACTGTGGCATCTGTGAGGTTGTGCTTCTGCTTCAACCACCAGAGCAGCCGGTTCTTAGCCAAGGACGCATTACTCACCTTGCTCTCCCTCCTCTTATGCTCCTCGTGGGCTGGTGTGTACTGCGCACCAACACCAGCGTGAGAGAGGACAGATGGTAGCACAAAAGGCAGCAAGAATGAAACAGGCAAGGGTGGTTGTACTTGCTTAGCTTTTCGGTACTTGTCCATCTCCTGTGGTGATGCCTCAGGAACAGCTTCTCCATCGAAGTAGCAGTGTTGGTCCTGGTGTTCTGTTTGTTGAGGAGGCGCGGGCGTGGGCTCTTGCTTGTCCTCATCCTCTTCCTCAATGGTGACCCCTCCGTTGTTGTCATCATCACTAGACCCCCCCTCGTCGTTGTGTGCTCCGTAGTCTCGCTCATCATGTATTCTGATGTTGATGTGTTCTTCGAAATCCGAATGCTCGTCATCATCCTCAACACCACTTGGTGGTGCCTCATGGCCTGCTCGGGGTGGGCGAACCTCTTCTTTACCCTCCTTGCCTGCATCCTCGCGCTCGCCCTTGCCCTCCTTGTCCACAGTCAAGAGATGTGGCGATGTGGGGGGTGGATCAAAAGTGGGCAGTAGTGGTGGTGAGGATTGGGATGGCCATAGAGGCGGTGGCAGTGGTATTTGTGGGGGTGGCCCAGCTGTGGAAACACAATGATTAGACACAGCATGGAAAGAGTATTAGAAAAATCAGTACATACCGTTGCGCGTATGGTACCGACAGTTATCGTGACGCCCCTTATTATGGGTGCTGCCTGGTCGTCCACAGGTTATACATTGTGGCCTCACATCCTTGGTCCTGTTCCAGCGCCCCATTTGATACGAAATCTTGCTGTCTTGGTGTCGGAAAAGCTCAGGTCTCGTTTGCGTTGAAAAAACTCGTATATCCAGAAAAAAGCTGAAATCAGACTTTTTTTCACAGTCCCTAATTCTTCGTAACTTTCCAACAAGAGATGTAAAGGACAGCCGCTCGCCTGCGGTCTATCAATTCTTCCACCGCCCCAACACAAACGCGTTCACCAATGTCCAACACTGGTGCGGCCCACATGCCGGAATTTGCTTCAATCTCACCCCAACTGATTTCTTTAAATTCCTTCAGGATCATCACCTCTGCGCCCTGGATCAAAACCTTTAAGGACAACATCTTCCACCATCAACGGTGTGGCCCCTATTTCTTGTTCTTTAATTCAGCCCTTGTTTTTTTAAGTTATTAATCATAATAATAAGTAGGTGACGTACCACCCCTTTGGGCTCAGGAGCTGCTCAAAAGATTCACCCGCCTTGAGGAACTCGTTATGGCCTTGCACCGTGCACAAGCTGAGCCCATCACCAAGGATCAGTTAGCTGCTTTTGTTGAGGAGAAGCTACTGCCAATCTACTACAAACGAGCGAATTGGGAACCGCGTGAGTGTCCGCGCGCCCGGACAGAGTGGGTGCAAGAATTGCGATGTCTACATGGAAATGCACCACTCAGCGAGGCTGCCAATAACTGGCTTGCCTCCAGCTTTGCCGCACAGGTACCTCCTCCCATTGTTCTCACTTGTCGGGATCTTTTTGACAAATGCCCTTGCTTCTTTCTCTCAGCTCAGCCAGATGCGTGCTGTTGTACGGGACATGTTGGTTAATACTGTCACCAAGGACTTCGACCAGCAGGATGATGATCTTGAGACTTACATGGCCAGGCTCAGTGAGGGTATGTACAACGTTGCTCTCGTTCGTAGCCATTTCTGACATGTTCATCTTGCACGTGGGTTGGCAGATAAATGTGTATGTGATTTTATTGTACACACAGCCATCAACAAGGCAGGCCAGTACTCGTACGATGACGATCATATCCCAGATGATCACTCAGCAAGGATGGTACACCAAAAGGCGTCTCTCAAATTCTGGCGTCATCAGTTGATGTCCGCCTGCAGGGCAGAACCTGGTACCAATCCTGCTTATCCATTTCGTGTGCTGCACGCACGTCACAAGGTTTGCATGTCTTCTCCTGCTCTTGATAATTATGCTGCACCTTGCTCACTCATGGCGGCGAGGGTGCAGAAGCAGAACGAGGACGATGAAAGAGAGGAGGTGGACTATCCTATGGAACTTAGCGAGGGCAGCCAAGTGGATGTTGAGAAAGCTGACAATGAGGGGAGCCAGCAGCAGGAAGAGTCTCGTGCCTTTTCTGGAGATGAGGTGCGCCCACACCTCAACGTCCTCGTCTGTTTGACTTAAAATCTGTGCTCATGGCTGTGTGACTTGTTTCCTATAGCTTGATGGCCATGCCAAGGGTGACAGACTTGACGTGGACGTGGATGAGGACGAAGATGACGATGACGATGACAGTAAGTTACCCCTGGGGCCCAGCAGAGCCGAGGTGGCTGCAACTGAGGTTAGCACACTACTTCTACTTGAGCAGCGCGCTTCCAGGGTTCACTATGTGCTGACCCTCTTCTTTGTTAATGACACGGCGATGGTTGTACAGGCCAATGTCAACACAACGTATGCTGCCCGCAAGCAGGAACTAAAGAGGAAGGCTGCAGAGAAGGCAATGGGGACCTCAGCCCTTGACAGATCTGGTGGTGGCAACAAGCGGCGCACGCCAGAGGAGGACACCAACACAACGACCAACACCGCCGCAGCCTCTGAGTCCGAGCAGAAGAAGCAACGCACCAAGGGCAAGCAGAAGCTCTCTGGACCCGAACAGGTGACCCCCCAGCAGGCCAAGCAATACTCCCCTCGCAACCGTCCTTTGAGGAAAGCAGCAGGCCAGCCATCCAAGTCGTTGGTGTCATCGTCGTCATCGACCTCATCTTCCACACACACTCCACACCGCCGCAGCAAGAGGGATAAGACACCGACTCGGAAGGTGATCGAGAACAGTGAACAGGCTTGAAGCTGTCATCACCACGGCTCTCGCGCCACTGTATTTTTTCGACTTCAAAAAAAAGGCAAGCGCTTACGCCTGACCCTCGAATCGCCTCGTGATTTTACGCTGCCCGAAAAAAGACTAGGGTTTTCATTCTTATTTTGGCGCAGTGATTGTCATCCAAACTTATTTTAATTAGCTCTGAGTGTGCGGGGTACGACCTGTGCCAGCTGCTATGACGCCCGCGGACCCACCCACGACGGCCATCCCATGCATCGGGAGGTAAACGACACGATCGACCACACTCTTTGCGTTTCTATTGCTGATTTCTTCGCTTTAGACGTTGCATAGGATTCAGCTGCGGGAGCTGATAAAGGCATCACACGTGGCCGATACCATCAACAATGCATTCACCTACCATGCCACACGGCCCTATCTCGGAGTAAAACGAGCAGCCTCCTCTTCATCGTCGTCGTCATCCTCTTCTCATGGAAACGCTGGTTTCTACTATCACTACTTTACCTACGGCGAGATCCATGACCGTGTGCGCGACTTCAGCCGTGGACTGCGGCAAATCATGGAGACCGAGCTGGGCGTCCGTCATCGGTTGTCGACCGCCTCCACAGCCAGCACAGACAAGAAGAACGAAGACGCGTCCAAGAAAGCGAAGAAGAACGAAGGCAAGAAAGCGAAGAAAGACAAAAGAACGAAAAAGAATACGAAGGGAGGCAAGGAAAAGGAAGAGGTAGGAGGCGACGAGACTGACCAACCAACGGTCGGCCTGTGTTCGCTGAACAGGATCGAGTGGATCGTGGCCGACTTCGCGACCCTCTTCCTGGGCTATATCACCGTACCCCTTCACGTACCATTTGAACCTTCCCAAAAGGTGCACGCCACATGTCACACACCAACAACACGCACGCACACGCACACGCACGCACGACACACGCACACGCACACGCACACGCACACGCACACGCACACGCACACGCACACGCACACACAAGATGAGTTCTGATGCTTTCTGGTGCGGCAGGAGTACATCATCAACAACGCCAACATTTCGGTGCTGGTCGTTGGCGGCCCTCGTGTGTACAGGAGCGACGATGGTGAAATTGCTCGAAAGGCAGACTGCGCCAGTGAAGACGACGACGGCAACCCCCGATTCGAAGTGTTGCGCGAGATGATGGAGCTCAGCGCCTCTTGTCCCTCGCTCAAGCTCATCGTCTCCATGGAGGAGCCCACTGACGCCCACGTTGAGACGGCCAAATCGCTCGTACGCGACACCTCCTACTCAGAGTGAGAGAGGCGGGACATGCACAGCTGATGAGCGGTGGTCGTTCGTGCAGGGGCTGCGCCTGGTCTCGTTCGCGCAGGTGGAGCAGCTTGGCGCTGGCCGCGTCGGGGCGAGCAAGAGTTCCGATTCGTTAGAAGGGTGGAATGCCATGCTTACCAAGGGCACCGTTGGACACGACCCACTCGGTACACTACGCGACCTCACGCACACGCTCTCTTTCTCTTTCTCTCTTTCCCGTGATACAAAGACACCTGCTGCGGCGCCTAATACGTGCGTCCATGCGGTAGTGGTCTTCTCTTTCTCTCCGATGGCGCACATGTTCGATCGCAAGAACGTGGCCTTCACACTCGTGCAAGGCGGGCGCATCGGCATCTTCGAGAGCGACATGTCCCGCATATTCGATGGTCCGCAGCAACACACAGCTATTAACAAAATTATTATTATTGTTTTTTTTTTTTTTTTTGAAAACATATTGATATAATGTGTTCAGATATAATGTTGGTGAGGCCAACCATGTTCGCATCGACGCCGCGGCTATGGAACATTCTCTACAGTCGGTACCAGGAGGAGCTCGCGGCGGAGCGCACGCGCAGGGAAGCCGAACTCGGCGATGGAGCCCCGCGCGAGCTGACGCCCGACGAGATCAGGGCCATCGAGTTGCCGCTCCTCGAGAAATACGAGAAGACGCTCGGCGGTATCAAGCGCGCGCGCGCTCGTGTGCACGCGAGCGTCCAATGGACGCTGAAGGTTTTTTGGCGTTCTGGCTCTGCAGGGCGAGTGGCGTTTGTGGTGTCGGGAGGGGCGCCCACGGCACCGGCGGTGCTCAAGTTCATGCAGCGTTGCTTCCATCGCTCGATGGTCTCCGATGGTTACGGCTCGACCGAGGTGACACTCCCGCGCATTGGGGGGGGGTATATACACGAGGTAGTTGGCTCACGCGTATGTGCGTGGCTTTTCCCCCGCCAAGGTGGGCGCCATCTCGCACGACTACCGCGTGTCCGACGCCGCACACCGGCAACAGTGGAGGTGAGCGTCCAGGCCCTGTTCCAGCAGAACATGACCCTGGCCGATCTGGCCGAGATGATGACCACGGGCGCCGCGGCCTCCAACTCCTCCGCTGCCTCTTCGCGCGATCCCGCCATCGACTGGGCGGCCGAGTCTTCACTCGGTGCTCGCTCCCCCCTTTGCTCTCTCTCTCTCTCTCTCTTTCATGTTGTTGCTGACGTGGCAGCGGCAGACCCGGGCATCAGGCCACGCGTGGCGATGGACGCGGCCTCGGCGGAGTCGCCCCGGTCGGTGCTGCTGACGGGCGCGACGGGCTTCCTGGGCGCGTGTCTGGTGGTCGAGCTCCTGCGGCAGACATCGGCCACCGTCCACTGCCTCGTGCGCGGGGACGACCCATCTGCCGCGCGTGCACGATTGCTGCGCGTTCTCGCTGATGCCCTCCCGCCAGGTACCTCGCACACGCACGCGCGCGCGCGCACACACACACACACACACACACACACACACACACACACACACACACACACACACACGCACACACGCACACGCTCATGGAATGGAGCTGGTGAAGCGGAGTGGAGCAGGGTTGAGGTGGTGTGCGGCGATCTGTCGCGCGAGCGCCTCGGACTTGACGAAGAGCAGTTCGCGGCGCTGGCCAACGAGGTCGACGCCATCTACCACAACGGGGCCGTCGTCAACAGCGTGCTGCCCTACTCGGCCCCGAATGGTATTACGCAAACTCTAATGACATTGATTTTAAACAATGGCATGTAAGTTATTTTACTAAATTTTCCTCCTTTTTATTGCAGGCTGCTGCGGATGGCGTGCATGAGCGAGAAGGCGGTGGCGTTCTACTACGTGTCCACCATTGGCGTGCTGTCGGCCGCCGGGCCAATGGCGCGATCGCTTCGCGAGGACGACCCCGTGCCCGACCTCTTCCTCGACAAGGTGATATACTCCCCCTCCCCCACATGAACATGAGTGCACAATGGGCCATTGCGCAGTCTTCTGACATGGCGTGAACGGGGGGGGGTGTAGACGGGAGGCTACGCCCAGTCCAAGTGGGTGAGCGAGAACAAGGTGAGGGAGGCGAGGCGACGAGGGCTCTACGCGCTCATTTTCCGACCCGGTCGTGTGTGGGCACACTCCCGGACGGGTTACTCCAACCCACACGATTTTCTGGTTCGTTAATCTATATCTTTATTAAATCCGTGTTGCGCTGCAACCCTATTTTAACTCCTATTTGATCTTGTCCAATGGCCAATCAGGTGCTCGCATTGAAAGGCATGCTGCAATTGGGCTGCGCGCCGATCGTGTCGCCTGACAACCGGCACAACCTCGCGCCTGTTGACTTTGTCAGCGAAGCCATCGCCCACATCTCCCTGGCGGCGCGCCGGGACCACGTCTCCGCTGCCTCTGCCAGCGCTTCGCATGACGCCCTCATCTCTGTGTCATCCGTGGTTTCCGCCACCTCCCTGGCAGCCGCCGCAGTGTCGACATCGGCGTCGGCGTCGGCGTCGGCGTTGGCGTCGGCATCGGCATCGGCATCGGCATCGGCATCGGCATCGGCATCGGCATCGGCATCGGCATCGGCATCGGCATCGGCATCGGCATCGGCATCGGCATCGGCATCGGCATCGGCGCCACCGTCCGAATTCGCGGAGCTGACGGCGCCACAGGGCCTCGTGTCCCGCCTGGCATTCAACGTGGTCAACCCGTTGCCCTCGCTTGCGGTGGCTGACGTCATCTCGACGCTAGCCGAGTGGTCCACTGCACACGACCGCGCGATCAAAGTCGTTCCATATGACCAATGGCTCGCCCGCCTCGTTGGGTCGCCCACCAACGCGCTCTATCCGCTGCGAGGCGTGTTCGAAGCCAGCATGACCGACTTCCCCGCATCGCCAGTAGATGCCTTCCGCCACGACAACCTGCTCCGCTACGTCTCACTTGGAGCAGACGCCGGTGTAGCGAATGCTAGGGCCGTCACACTAGACGAGCTGCGCGCTAATGTCCTCCCATACCTGGCGCACAAGGGCGTCTTCGGTGGGTGCCTCACCCTCACCAAGTCATAAGTCGACTTTTTACAAACAGCAAAACAGGAGTGGAGTGTACGATGGATATCAGAGAACATGGTTGAAGGATAGGCTGCAGTTTTGCAGTTTGCTCATAATGTTGATTATTGCCTGGCACGCTGATGCAACTGCTGCTTACAGCTCAGAAAAGTCTCCTTTCAACTATCTGCAGACTTGCACTCGCCCTCAACCCTTTATGACAGTTCGCTTTCTTCCGCATCTTTTGACATCGTGGGTGATCGTTCCTAGAAGTCTCCCCCTGCTCTTTGCCCACCACTCTGCCCATCACACAAGCAATAAGTCATAAACAAGTGGGGTGACAAACATAGGTGATGCAACCAATCATTTAGTTATTGTTGCGCCAACTGTTGATTAAATTCGCCGCTGGCAATGTTCGGAGAGGTGATCAAGGTTGTTGGATACGGCCATACTGCGCAGAAAGCACCGCTTCCCATCCGAACAGCGAAGTTAAGCTGCGCCAGGCGGTGTTAGTACTGGGGTGGGCGACCACCCGGGAATCCACCGTGCCGTATCCTCCTTTTGCAATTCTGTGTCTGTTCTTATGGTGCTCTGTGCCTCTTCCTTGCCTGCTCCAAGTGGAGAAGGTCAGCGTCATTTTGCATTTGCCTGTCTAATTTAAGCTGTTGATCAGGGGAAAAGCGTCCAGCCTTGTCCACCATTTGAGAGGAGCATGCCTCTCTCTCTGAGCAAAACAGATGCATGTATAATGGAAGACTTGTGCTGGTTACAACTGCAAAGACAAGCTCCTTCATTTTGCCAGCACTGTGGTTCCACTTTAGCCAGGCTCACTGCTGAAACTTTGTCAAGCAGTCCAGTGACCTCAGCGAGCATGAGAAGCAGGCCATCCTCCAGACTCCATTCTCTGCTCACTGCACCGTCTGCCTTGCCAGGATCAACCAAAGACTCATTTGACTCAAACACATTCCTTCGTACCAGATGCCTGCGGACATTCTCACGCCTCACGCCTTCCGCGGTCGCTCTCAGTTTCATCGACCTCCAACCCGTTGCCCTTGCTCCTTGCGGTGGCTGACGTCGCTAGCTGAGTGCCCGACCGCGATCAAAGTGGTTCCATATGACCAATGGCTCACTCGTCTCATTGGGTCGCCCACCAACGTGCTCTATCCGTTGCGAGGAGTGTTCGAAGCCAGAGAGCCGACTTCCACGCATCGCCAATAGACGCCTTCTGCAACGACAACCTGCTCAGAGGACGCGTCTGGTCACAGTAGAAGAGGTTGGAGAGCAGGACGCCCACCATGATTTATTTACTATTTTGAGGCCCTGTTGCCTCGTCATCATCCTCGTCCTCGTCATCCCCCCGGCTGCCGCTCAGCATGGCTACTCGATCGAGCCACTCGTTTCGTTCGCGGTCCCACTCCTTCCGCTCCCGCAATATCTCGCGTTCCCATTCCTCCCTCTCCTCGTCCAGGGCTTGCTGCGTGTACCGGCTCGCTTGTTCCCAGCGCTCCTTCTCCTTGCCCCAGACCCACGTCATGTGCTCCATCTCGCGGAGGGATTCCCGACGCAGTTTGATCAAGTCCTGGGCGAACTGAAGTACATGGTTGTCGCCAGGCTTGCCCTCAGTCTCAGAACCACAGGTCAGACTCCTGGTCTGTTTCTCCTGCTTGGCGGTAAATCTCGTTTTAGCTTCGTGTGCGCTTTGGCGCGTCAGGTACGCACCTGTTCGGCAAGAGCGTTCTCCTTCATCTCGGCCATCTGCGCCCTTACCATCTCGAGTTCCTGTTTCGCTTGTGCCAGCTCTGCCGCCGTTTCATGTTGCTTTTGCTCGAGCTCGGTGTACGACTTGATGGCTTGATTCTGTTGTGTTCCTCCACAATGATGCGAATGACGGTTATGAAAACGACACCCTGGCAAAGGAAGAAAGGGATACCTGGATGGCGGCAAGCTGTTCCCTGATCTCCTCGAGTTCCTTGCACATGGCTTCGTGCTCCATGAGGAGGCCCGAGTATTCCTCCATGATATCCGTCTTGGTCACATCATCACTACACCTCGGGACAAGATGCCCCATTGAAAGATGCCCTGTCGAGCGCGCTAGGCCAAACTCAGTAGCAGAGAGATTGAGGTTGTTCTTGCCACACAGTGGGCTCTGAGGCACAACCGACTGGTGCTCGCTGGCAATCCTCGAGACGGCGGAGCCCTTGTTGGAAGGGGTCCTGGCACGTCCCTCGGCCATCCTGAAGTGGTAGAGGCCATTGAGCCACCTCGCGTAATCCTCTTCCGAAGATGCCGCCAGCACGTAGTTGCGCCCTATTTACCCACTCTTGTCAGTTGCCAACTGAGTGTGGTTGCAGCAAGTCTTGTCCGAGAACGAACCAGGAATGGAGATTTGGAACTGGTAAAGCCTCTCGTTGAGAGGGTCAATGGCAGAAGCAAGCATGATGTCTATGACGCCCAGGCAAGAGGTGACGGGCAGGTTCGGCTTCTTGAAGTAGTAGAGCACCTTGCGTCGGCGGTCGAGCATGAACCACCTCTTGCGTTCGGCCGAGAACTTGGTGCTCCCCTGCTTCACCAGCCACCCCTCTAGCTGCAAAAGATGCCCCCCCCCACGGCAGAAGAGGTCAGGAAAGCACATAGCGCGCTCACAAGATATCCGGAAACCAACCGGCGGGTGAGAGGTCAGTCTCGCGGCAAGGCCAGAGGTGGCTGGAGAAGCTGGCCTTGTCGCAGGTGTTGCCGAATCTTTCTCCATGTTCTCCCTCAACCAGTTGTTTTCTCTCTCTCCTCTCTCCTTGTGGTCCCAGATAAACGGTCAGAGGGCTTGCCTATTAAGGACAAAAAAAATCGAGATCAAGTATTATAATGAATTATCAATAATTCAAGTCCACGGGTAAAAATTACAGAAGAGCAGCGCGCCCACGAGGGTGTAGGCCAGGAAGTAGAAGGCGATCAGGTACTGCATCCACGCCCGCACCCTCCTCGCGCGTCTGCGCGCACTCCGCCTCTGCTTCTTCTCCTCTTCGCTCTCCGCGACGCCTTCGCCTGCCTTGGTCGCCGGCGCGGCGTCGTCGTAGAAGCTCGCGCAGAACCAGTAGAGCGGAGGACAGGCCGACAGGAAGCGGGTGATGACCTGCACGTGCATGAACAGCATGCCCACCGCCACCAGCAACGCCCAGTATCCGATGAACGGCACCATCGCGCCCTCCAGGTATGGCTGCTCGGCCACCGCCGGTACAGGCAAAGTCGATGACGATGATGAAGAGGAGGAGGAGGATGACGAGGAGGACTTGCGGGTGGCGGAGGCGAAGAAGGAGAAGTGGCGCAGGAAGGAGAGGACGCCCCAAGCGGAGAGGAAGACGATGGGCGAGGCGAGCAGGAAGTTGGGGATCTGTTTGGGCTCGTAGTAGTTGAGCAGCCCCACGTTCCAGTACTTGGCCTGCACGTGGGCGTAGATGTTGGGCACCGGCGCGTCACACCACTCGTGCTGGTCGCGCGTCGGATTGGTCGGGCTGCGCCAATGGGGTTTGGGGGGTAACCCGATTGGATGTTCACATATTAAGTGTTGTGTTAGGGAGCCTATCGGGTGGGTAAAGAGGGTGGAACGTTACCTGCAGTAGCGCAAGTAGCTCCAGGCGAGATAGCCGACGAGCGGGGCCACGACCACGACGCATCGCAGGAACGTCCCTAACCAGACCGCGAGGCACCTCTGCCATCGCAGATAAAAAAAGATAAAAAAACAAAATTAAGATTTTTTTAATTGACAAAAAATTATTGCTATTTTAATTTTAATAGACAAAAAATTTAAAAACGAAATGGAGGCAAGAGTGAAAGCGAAAGAGGGGGGGGGGTTACAGTCCACGAAGGCCGTTCGGCGGTGACGAACGATAGTGGCTTGCGGAACACGGCCACGGAGAGTGCCTGGAGGAAGGGAGGAGGACAGCGTTGCAGCGCGTCGTAAACGAGGAACAGACAGCACAACGCGCCGTTCGACCTGGAGGGAGCCACGTGGCAACCATGTCGCGTTCACATAGAAGCGGGGGTAGCCTTAGCCGTTGGGTCGTGAAGGCGAGGAACCGTGGGTAAGGTACCGGGTGAGGCAGGTCCCGGCCAACGTCAGCGCCGACTCCCACCGCTTCTGCTCCAGGAGCAGGCGCACACCGCGCAGGAAGAAGAATGCAAACACGCTCTCCGAATAGCTGTGTGTGTGTGTGTGTGTGTGTGTGTGTGTGTGTGTGTGTGTGTGTGTGTGTGTGTGTGTGTGTGTTGCGATTGATGAGATACATGCACGAGAGTGCCATAGGGGTAGGCAGACGCACATAGCAGTCATGAAGATGTTGGCCGGAGTCAGGCAATACAGCAGTACGGTCTTGGTAGCGAAGGTTTCCTTCTTGACCACGATCTTGCTCAACCTGCGAAGAAGGTACACACACACACACACACACACACACGACCACGTCAGAATTGCAAGGAAGGTTCAACCATCAGGCCTGACGAAGGAGGAAGTAGGAGAAGGTACCGGTAGAGTTCAACGGCGGAGAGGACAAAGAAGGCGTTGGTCACAAACACACCGGCCACCACAGCGCTGTTGTACTCACTGGCCAGGCCCTTCACCCACAACACCTTCAAGACTACACGCCACCATAATATCAAAAAAACATCCGCTATTTTCTATAATACGAATTAAAACATAAAATAAAAATTGATTAAATAAAAATAAATTAGAATATTTTACAGAATAAATATTCAAAAATGTGGAGCAACGGAGAGGTACAGGTGCGGTTGAGGAAGGCGATGGCGAGCGGGAGTGCAGGGAAGAAGGCATGGAAGTGTTCAAAGCGGTAGCCGTGCTGGGCAATGTTCACAAAGTAGACGCCGTCCCATTTGGCCAGGTGGCCCACGCTCGTGTCCACCATATCGTCGAGCTTGGTCGGCAGCGTGTCCGTTGGTGGCGAGGAATCGTCAAAATCGGAAAACATCTCGCCCAGTACTGTGGCGATGAGGATCATGAGCACACGCGACAAGACGGCCACACGGAAGACGGCTCGTTCGCGGAAGGCCGTGGCTGCTGCCGAAGTGTCATCGTCGCGCGGGGAAGACGAAGCAAGGAGGCCTCCCGGTTGTCCCTTGTCGCTTGGAGCTGCCGGTGCGCCGGTGGCGGCACCTTTCCTCTTCATCTTGGGTTTGTTGTTGTGCTTGTGAGGTCACCACCGCGGGCATGTTGTGCCGCTACATTCCAGAACTGTTTCAAAACAGAAAATGCGTTTTGGAAACGAGATCAAAAAGGCGGGAAAACGTTGCAGGACGTGTTTGACTGCGGCTACGCTTCTGCAGCACACCTAAGAACACTGTTGTACCTGTCGTTGAAAATGCAACCAAACCATGACCATGACGCGATCCAGGCGCTTGGGCAATGACGGCTGAGCCAGTCTGGTTATAGAAACCAGAATTGCCACGCGAACACTGACGATGGCGTTTCAGGAGCCGGTCCCCACGGCCACCTACGGCCTGAATGACAAACGGATGAACCCCAAGACAGTGGGCTTGGGCCACCTCGTCCAGGAGAAGCAGGACCTGGTGTGGGCCAAGTCCTCGGCCAGCGCCGCCGACGTCATGCAGCTTCTGCAGAGTCGCGGTCTCGTCGCCCTGCCAGTCTACGATGAGCGGCTCAGCAAGTTCATAGGCGTAGCGCACATCTTCGCCATCACCATGGCGCTACTCAACGGCGGCGAAGGAGAGACGTCGCAGCCCGAGAAGCTCTTCTCCAGCGAGGAGGTCATTAAAAGCGCCACGGAGCGAGCTTCGCACTCGATAGGTGACCTCCTCTTCAAGGACGTCACCGAGTGCATGGTATGCTTCCACTGCGCGGATCCCGTGCAGAAGGCAATCAAGGCCCTCAACAAGGTGCCCCATCACGTTCTCGTCACGATGGTCAACGAGCAGGAAGAAGACAAGGAGCAGCTCCAGGGGGGCGGCGTAGTGGAAGGCCGCTACCGCCTCCTCTCGCAGACTGACGTCGTGCGCTACCTCGTTCGTCATCAACACGAGCTCGGCAAGGAACTCCTCGACCGCGTTCTCCTCTCGCCCCTCGACGAGCTGGGCCTCGTCTCCGATCGGCCCGTCCTGTGCTTCTCGTCCTCGAACAAGCTGGCCCTCGAGGCCTTTAACACAATGAAGAAGGTACCACTACCTCTTGAGTCGAGAAGAGACATGTCCTCTTGGAGGCCTTGACCGTTGGCTCATCTTCTTCATGATGACCACGCGCTACTCGATCGGTTTTCAAGCACCAAGTGTCGGCGATGGGCGTGTGCGAGAAGGGCACCGGCAAGCTGCTCTACAACCTGTCCGCGTCTGACCTGAAGGGCATGACGGTGCAGAAGCTGCACCTCCTCCTGCGGCCGGTGCCCGACCTCCTCAGCCAGCTGGGCAGCCGCAAGCTCATCTTCCCCATCACCGCCTACCCGAGCACTCGCGTCAAGGACCTGCTCGAGAACTTGCTCGGTACCGCGCAGCTCCTCCTCCTCCTCCTCCTTCTCGCCTGTCCCTGGACGAATGAACTCCCGTCTGCTCACCCGCGTGAACGCACACGCACAGCTGGCCGTGCGCACAGAGCGTACGTGATCGACGATCAGCAGAGGCCCATCAGCGTCATCTCCTACACCGACATACTCTGCAAGCTCATGTGCTAAGAGGCGCACAACACGCGCGCGAGTTTCAGTCGTTCTCTGTTTTCGCTCACGTCCAGACCAAAGCATGAACGCCGTGTTTGCCAAGGAAAGGGGGGGGGAGAGTGTGTGTTCCTCTCTCTTAAAGGCCGATGGCCTCCAGCTCCACCTCGAAGATGAGCGTGGAGTTGGGCGGAATGGTGCCCGGAATGCCTGCAAGAAGATACGAGAAGACAAGCCCAAGGTCAGCTCTCTCTCTCTCTCTCTTGAACGCACGCATTAGTGTGTGGCTTGGAGGGCGTTGCGTGTACCCTTGGCGCCGTAGGCCCAGTCGGGCTCGATGGTGATCTTGGCCTTCTCGCCCTTGCTCATCTCGAGGACGGCCTCGTCCCAGCCGCGGATGACCTTGCCCATGCCCACCTTGAACTTGAGGGCCGACTTCTTCTTGCCCACGTTGGTGTCGAAGATCTGGCCGTTCTCCAGCATGCCCGTGTACCTCACGGAGACGGACTCGCCCTTCTTGGGGAAGTTGATCTTATCGCCCTTCTTCAAGACGACCTTACGGTAGCCCTTCTTCTCGGGCACGCCGCTCTTCTCTGGGGAGTGTGTGGTTGCCATCGCGCCAAAGGGTTAGGCCTCGCGGGCACACTGCACGGCAAGGACACACGCGCGGACGGAGGAGAGAAGCGCGAACCCTCGGCGGCAGCGTCGGCAGAGGGACCGCTGGCGGCAGCGCTGGCCCTGGCCTCTTGTGCCTTCTTCCTCTCTTCGATGGCGGCCAGTTCCTTGTCGTCCTCCTCCGAACGGAAGTCCTTGTCGTTACGATGATTATTAGATTGTCGCTCTACACACATTCTACATTCTCTGTACCTTGGAGACGAAGAGATCGGCATAGGCGGCATCGAGCTTGCCCTGACAAAATCAAGGAGCCAATTAGCGTGAGAACTGCACACGAGCAGCGGATGGGCCACACCTTGTTTACGTTCTTGGCCACATTCTGCAGCTTGCCCTTCAGGCTGTGCCGCTGGAGGAAGGCATTGTTGCCGTTCTTCTGCAGGAACTCAACGATGTCCTTCTTGGGCACTTGCGACAGCTCCTCCGGCTTCCAGGGCGCCACAATCTCAGGCTTCTCCATCTGCGTGCTGTGTGAAAATAAAAACTGAAGTTTTTATTGCATTTCTTTTTCCTGCCAAACCAAATCGCCTGGTCATCAAGATGAGCACCATCTATCGCGATGTGGCCATGGTTTTGGAGAGCTTTCATCAAAAGAAAGGTTCGTGCTCGATATCTCATCAAATTCGTCTTCAGTTCTCCGATGTGATTTCATTTTAATTTTTCATTTTCATTTTTTCATTTACTGTTCAGGCAGCGTAAAGAGCCTTGTCTTTCAGAAGGATGTGAAGCAGAAGGAATCCGTGTTTGCCCTCGTATGCAAAACGCTCAAGTGTACTACTCTACGCCTGCCTCCTTCCCGTCATGCTCTCGACTGATCGTTGTGCTACGCGCTTCCCTCCCTTCTTTCAGTCAAGTCCGTGCTCGAACAGCTCATTGCCAGCGCCAAGATCTTCGAAGAGCAGCGACAGGTATGTACTCCTCTTTCTCTCTCTCTTCTCTCCGCTAGACTAAGCACCGTCCGCGCGTTGTCCACAGCTGGAGAAGCAAAAGTGGCTTGTCTACGTGATGGTCTACGACATGATTTTGGCCGAGGGCATCAAGGGCAGCGGCCACTTCAAGAAGATCCTCCTCAAATACAAGAATCCACTCGTCCAGGCGCTCGTGCGCATGAAAGTCAGGTGCCCGTCTAGTTACTCGCCCTTCTGCCCTTGTGTGCGTGTGCGTGTGCGTGTGCTAAATGTGATCACGTAGGGCCAAGGTGGCGGACAACGAAGGTCTATTGCCCGAGGAAGTGAGGAATCCGCTGGTTCTGCCGCGCTACGTGCGCGTCAACACGCTCAAGGCGCAGGTGTCCGACATTCTCCCGCAGCTGCCCCGCCTGCTCACGGCCAACAGCGAGGACGATGACTCCGCGACGGCGGACGGCTCAGACCGCTCCCTTAAGCGAAAGCGGGCCAAACACGACAGCAAAAAACAAGAAAAGGCCAGGGAGGCCGAGGAGAGAGAGGAGGCAAAGAACGAAGGCGAAGGCGAAGGCGAAGCCGCGTCGTCGGAGCTGGAGATCAAGGTTGACGAGCATCTGGGCGATCTGTTGGTCCTGCCTTCCACCGTCAAGATGACGGGCCGACACCCGTTGGTGCAGGAGGGCACGCTCGTTCTTCAAGACAAGGTACACGCACGCACGCCATACATGAGCGCATAAGCACGTATGCACGAGCCAACCCAATGGTGCGTGTAGGCCAGTTGCTTTTCTGCCCACGCGCTGTCGCCTCCCGAGCACGCGCACGTCATCGACTGCTGTGCAGCGCCCGGAAACAAGACCAGGTCGCTCCTCGCCCGCCCTCACTTTTTGTTGTGTTTGGCTGGAGAAACACCGGTGGTGGTGGTGGTGGTGGTGGTGGTGGTGGTGGTGGTGGTGGTGGTGGTGGTGGTGGTGGTGGTGGTGGTGGTGGTGGTGGTGGTGCTCACGGTCGATGATTGTTGGGGGTGTAGCCATCTGGCAGCGCTGATGAACAATACGGGCAAGATCTTCGCCTTCGACATGGACCTCTACCGCCTCAACACTCTCAAGCGCCTCACCACGCGGGCCGGCGCCACCAGTACCTTTCTACTTTCTCTCTCTCTCTCTCTCTCCTTCTTTCTTTGCCATCGCGTATGGCTGCAAGCCAGTTCACGTGCGCGTGTTTCCATTCTTGCAGACATCACGGCGGTGTGCAGCGACTTCCTCAAAGTGGACCCGCGGGACCCGCAGTACGCCAACGTGGAGTATTTCATGGCCGACCCGTCGTGCTCCGGTTCGGGCATCGTCACGCGCTACGACGTCGCCTTCACCACCGGTACCCCTGAACACGCACGAACGCTGTGTGTGTGTTTCTCGGCGCTAACGCGCAACAACGGTTTGACGTATTGGGCAGCGCCTGACGAGGACGAGTGGGTTGACCTGGGCGACGAAGACGAAAAGAAGAAGCGGCTCGCCGGCCTGGCCGCCTTCCAGACCTCCATCATCACCCACTGCCTCAAGTGTACGCCCCGTCATTCTGCTGCGTGCCAATCATTCCAAACTTACGATTGGCTGGTTGTTGTTGTCGACAGTCCCGCGCGTGAAGAAGGTGGTGTACTCTACGTGCTCCGTTCACGAAGAGGAGAACGAGCGAGTGGTGCGCGCCGTGCTGGACGCCCACCCGCACGTTCGCCTCGCGCGTGCCCTGCCCCAGTGGCCGCGCCGCGGCCGCCCGCTGTTCCCGGGCGCCGACAACTGCGTGCGCACGCTGCCGCTCGAGGACAAGACCATCGGCTTCTTCGTCGCCTGCTTCGAGGTGGGCTCGACGGCCACGACCGCGACGGCGGGCGGCGGCAAGCGCAAGCGACTGGACGACGAGGACAATGCCAACGCCAACGGCGACGAGGTCGGCGACAGCGCAGTCCCGGTGGGCAAGGAGGAGTCTCGCGGCGAGACATCGACCAAAACGACGACTGAGGGAGCGACAGAAGAGAACAAGAAACGAAAGAAGAGGAGGAAGAGGAAGAACAAGAAGGCCGCCGGG